>JARTUT010002362.1:0-38050 GCA_030674115.1 Micraspis discolor
TGCACTGATTATTATGAATATAAAGACCCTGTAGTAGGATCGCCTTTGAATGATTTTCTCTGAAGAGAATTGAAAAAATAATCACTTGCCTAATGTTAGGAAAGAGAGATTCATTTCCACTTCTGCTATTCAAAACCATTTAGTTTGCAAACAGCTCCACCTCAATAATGTAATCTTTTTTAATTTCAGGTAAGCTGCTAGAGATATTCAAATGAAGAATAGTGAGTATACCAGCCGTAAGTATTTCATTATGAATGCTTTTTCAACATAGCGTTCATTAATTTCATTTTATTTCAAAAATATGTACAAATTCTTCTTTGATTAAGAATTCAATAGACCCTGCTATTCAATTCGTTGTTATTGCAATTACATATTCATTAAAATGAGAAGAAGTCCAAGAAAATTTCAGTTGAACCGTCGCGAAATAACGTGGACTTTTAAAAATTAAATACAAATTATTTTCTATAGGTGAATATAAAGTCTTTGGCAATCAGTTCAAGGTTAATTCATATCGCAAGGACAAAAAACAAAAGAATCCAGATGAACAACAGCGAACAAATAATTTCATTTATGGCCGGTTTCTGAAGTCAAAATAAACTCAGTTTATCTATTCGAGAAAGTTAAACGAGAGATAACTGTCGAATTGGGTTTCTGACTACCGCGCCGAGAGATAAACTACACATAAACTCCATTTATCTTAACTCGTCCCGATGACGGGTTATCTCGACGTTAACTATTCAATATTTACATGACAGTTCCAAGATAACCTCAAAATTATATCTCCGAAAATTCGAAAATTCAAGTTCATAACAAAGATGGAATTGACTAAAGAAATATTTTCAAGTTCCTCATCAGATGAAGAAATTCTAGAATTCATAAATAATATATCAATACCTCGACAGATAAGGATTTGTAGCTCTCCGATTGAAATGTATTCAGATGAAGAGTTTAGGTAAGTATTAGTAACTGTCTTTTATTGCAAGCAATTGGCCAATTGACCTGAGGTCTTTCAGCCTATTAAAAATACACAGAAGCATAGTTTCACAAAAATCTAACATTACTTATTTGTTTATGAAAGTGTATCTTGGATGTTTTCTATCAGAAATATTCTCGTAATATGATATTGATTCGTCAAATTTTTTTAGGCAAAGATACCGACTGAACAAAAGCACATTGGGATATTTATGTGATCAACTGAACCCAGTTTTATCCCCAACATCTCAAAGAAAAAGTGGCATTATCTGTTTTAGAACAAGTGTGCATTGCTCTACGATACTATGCCACAGGCACTTTTCAAATTGTTGTAGGTGATGATATCAATGTTCACAAATCAACGGTATCTAGAGTTATTTTCAATGTGAGCAAGGAAATAGCCAAGCTATCTGAAAGATTTATAGGTATGCCAAGAAATGATACTGAAATTTAAAAACCAAGGCGGGCTTCTATAACATAGCAGGCTTTCCAAATGTACTTGGTTGCATTGATGGAACTCATATACCGATTATTTCACCTGGAGGAGATAATGCTGAATTATTTCAGAAATAGCAAAGGTTATTTCTCCTTAAATATACAGGCTGTGTGTGATGCTAAATTGACTATACGTGATATTGATGTACGCTGGCATGGTTCAACGCATGATAGCACAATGTATCATAGCTCTTTTTTGCGGGCTCGGTTAGAGAATAATGAATTTGGAAACTCCTATCTGTTAGGGGATAGTGCTTACCCTTGTGGTCAACATTTGCTAACCCCAATATTGAATCCAACTCAAGGCATGGAGGAACGATATAATAAAGCACACATAAAGACCCGGAATACAATTGAGCGAACATTTGGAGTGTGGAAAAGAAGATTTGCCTGCCTCTCGATGCAACTTCGCGTCAAGCTGGATTGTGCACTTGCAATAATCGTTGCAACTGCAATATTACACAACATCGCAGTACAGCAAAATGATAATTTTGAGTATGAAGAAGAAGTTCCGCAACTACAACAACCCGATGAGTCAATACCTGCTACTCTCGAAGGAAATGCATTCAGAAGATCAATAGCAATTCAATATTTTAGGTGAGTGGCAGGGTATAAAAACTCTTCAAATTTCTTAATTTAGTTCGTATTCAAGCTTCTCATTTTGTGAAGTCATCTGAGACACAAATAGCAAATATTCAAATTGGTATGAAATTATTACCTTTATTAATGAGGAAAAATGCCATAATCAGTAGGAAAACATGTATGCAAATTTCATTGCAAAAAGTGTGTGATAGCCGAGGGAATTCTTAACTGAAAGCTTATTTTTGCAACTCAGATAACGTCACTTTGTATGAGAGAGACGTCAGAACTCTGCAATATGTAAGAGCATACCTGTGTTTTTAATCAAGGGGTTAATGAGAGAACTTTTAATTATGTTATTTATAATTCCTGTAACTTTTTTTCATCACTTCTAAACGCAATTTCACCTCTTCTATTTCTAATAACTTCAACGTAACTTCTGCCTCCAACAACTGTTCCTCTTTCTTGACCTTCAGATTTTCGATATCAATCTGTTTTTGTATTAACTCCACTTATTTTACTGTTAATAAGTCCTCATTGGCCTGCTTTGCATTTTTTCTTTTCATAATTGTGTTTGTTGTTGTAATGAGAGCTTTTTTTTTTGTTGCAGTTAACCCTAATCGACTAGATGCTGGTCTTTTTTCACCTGGTCGCCTTCTAGGAGTTTCAGGAGTCGCCAGAGGACTATTATGTGAAGAGGATTCTTCCTGTGATAGAATTAACTCCTCAGGGGAATTCAGTTCCATATCTGCAATGTATTTGTATCTTTTGTATTATGGTTACCTGTTTGATTCAAATATCTCAATTGTTACGAATCTCACATATATAAGAAATAATGGCTTTGCTCAGTAACACTACAGGATGATTCTTCCTGCAAATACTGAACCATACCCTGCTGGCTGGTTGAAGGCATGTTTATACAGATCTCAGGGCTTGCAGGAAGTAGCACAATGGCAGAGCCTGCTGATTCCCTCTCTTCCTTACCTGGAATATGTTTTTTTTAGTTCATTTGAAATTGCATAGTTTATTATATGCAGTATTTCGTTGAAGGCGCAATAATTATAGTGTAATCCAGATTCCTTATCAAACACTAAGTTCATAATACGCAGCTGACGATTCGTAAGGGTTTGTTAGTGGTGTGAAGTGATGCTGCAACAAACTCATTACTTTCTCATCAACTTGCGTTGCTTTTGGTGTGAAGGTTCCTCCACCAGTTTTGTATCTTTCACACTGCAAATTGATAGAAATTATGAAAACAATAGAATCCTATGTATTTGAAATTCGATTATACCTACTTTGTCGTCGGCAAATATTTTTTTGCTTTTTTCTTTATATTGTCATATAAAGCACGCAGCTGTTTTTCGCTCCGCGGACCAGTCTCTCCAGCGGCGTTAAGTTTTGCGGCTATCTTCTGCCAGGCCTGGTTTTCTGGTTCACATTACTGGCATCTGTTTTTTTGTTATCGATTGTACTTAATTAATGATAAATTCTCTAACAATGTCCAGTAATGAAATTTTTTCACACTCAGTGAAATTTCTAGCCCTTTGTCGACTCATTTTGTTGCGTAACTGTTTTTTTCGTTTGTTTTTGAATTTGAATTCACAATCTTTGACGCCAAAAGAACGTCACAGAATGTTGAATCCATCTCTTGATTCTGTGTTCTGCTTTCGATATGATTTGTAAATACGAATTTTTTCCATATAGAATTATAAGAGAATGATTATTTTATAGTTGTAAATTAGTCTCTCTTTGAAATTATATTGAATCTTTTAAAATATGTCAGGTTTGATTACAGTGACATCTATTATTACTTTTATGAACTAACAATACTGTCGATACCGTCGAGTTATCCAATCGATAGCTAACCTAAGCATAAATTTGACATCAGAAACCCGTGCGGCGTTTATCGAGCCGATAATTATTAACCACAGTTATTAATGGTGTTAATCATTTATAAAATATTATCAACATATGAAACCGTAAAATTTTTTTAACTAGTTAGTTCGAAGAGGTTTTCAGTATGTTCACTTCGTCAAGTCTCATTTACTTCGAGACGAAGGTACCTGATGAAATTTGGCACCGAAGAACGATCGACCATGACATTTTCTTCATACACAACTTTCAACCCCCTCGTGTGAAAAATTAAAATGTGTGAAACACAAGTAGAAATGTTATCAGTACGGTTCTACTGAAGCTGAAACTTGATAAAATGTTTCAAATCAAAGAAAGATAAAACAGTATGCTCTACTTTCATTCGGTGAGAAGTTTCTTCTGGTAACATCGTAGTAAATGAGCCATGGCAAAGTGCATATCCTGAAAACACAAAAACCTTGCCAAAAAGTACGACATGACCAACTTCAACCTGATTCAAAATATTTAGAGGGTTGATGAGTATGGTACAGAGTGCTACAAAAATCCTTCGCAAATGCTTTAAAATTCAGTAGAACTGAAATAAAAATTGAGATGTTTCATGATTTTGCTTCATATTATACAGGGTGAGTCTTTGACCACTGCGTTAATTTTAACCATAGGTTCTTGAGATCAAAAGAAACACTTTTTCTATTACGGTTTTTCTATATTCAGTTGCGTTGAAAGGTTATAAGCATTTTAAGTTTTCACATTGGGCAAATACCCCTCTATAGTGCAGTTTAGTTTGAATGAAAAATACCTTCCACAGCATCCACTATTGAATTTGAATTGTTTAAAAACATTATTTTCCCTCTAAGAAATGATTCACTCACTCATGTTTCATCCAATGAAGTCCATATCCAGAAGGAAGATACAAAATACTAATTTTCTGGTAAAAAAATTCAACACCATAAACATAGATTTTTGTTGTTGTACTATATTTTCTTTCTACTTCAAGATTATAAACAATGCCTTTCTAGTGAGAAATTCCAAAAAACCTCAGAATTATTGGGTGTTATCATACATTTGTAATTTTCTTCTTAAAATTTCCAAATCATGAAAACCATCATTTCTATGAAAACTTCCAAGGCAAGAGGTTGTCACTGTGCTTTCTTTTCACTCAAAGCCAGAAAAAATCATCTATGATTTTCCAAACACTGATATTTCTGAAGTTTCTAGACAGAGACCAGTGAACAGGTCTATGAGGTCTCTTGATATCATACTGTTAAAAATATGAAAATCTTTTTCGAAATCTTCAACAACAATGAATGATGTCACTACGAATAATCATTTTAAAGTGATGTTACTTTGTTTGATAATTATTTTCTAAACTGAATCCCAATAACAATTTACCTTGATAGATTACAAGTATTTCCAGATTTAGGTGTGCAATTATACTTTCTTGAAGAAATACCTAAATTTGATTTTGAAAAATCAACTAGGTGTTCTTTAATAAAAAAATTTTTGTTAAATCATTAATATGAATCTATTCTGTTTAGACTTTAATTACTGATTACTGATTTTTATAATCAGAGTATCTGTTTTGATAACGTAAACAAGAACATAAATATTGAATAATGGTTATTCATAGATTATGTCAAATTTTCATACCTTAGATTATTAATTTATTACCGAACCCCAGGAGAGAAAAAATTAATATTTGCAATGTTTTTTTAAATGAAAGATAATATCTGTAACTATTATTGATCTTTAGTTATAATTTTCCTCAGAATAATTGGTTCTCAATAAAAAAGTGTTCTGTAGTTTCTTGTTGTTTTGATTCTGTTTGAAACTGTCAACAGTTATTTGTAGCTTTCTTTCAAAAAAATATGGAAAATATTGGAAGGATAATATCGATAGTTTTAAATTATTCAATTCAGTATGAAATGATTATGGTCAGTAAATGCATTCATTCTATTGTAATCTTTCTTGTTTAAGAGCTCATAGCTTCCAGTTTCAATGTTGATTGAATTTTAATTAACCATGCATCATAACAAACATTCAGAAATATTAAAACTAAGTCAAATTCTATTTTCTCCTAAGTTTGTGAACAAGGTTGAATCGGTGTATGAAATTAAGATAATAAAGGTATAAAACAAATCTAGGAGACTGGGTTCGAAGTTTTTAAAACTCAGAGCTCAATTTGCAGCATTCCTATGTTAGAATAGATATAATTTGATGAACCCTGAAAGTCTGAAGCTATAAAAAACCAGCTCTTCATAAAGACAAGTCTTCAATCTAACAGGTCCTGACAGAAAATACTTTACCTATTTCAACGGTCAAAATATACCGAAGTACCGAAGAGTGATGGAAAACTTTTTCTCTATTTATTATGGAATATTATTCTGGATTAAATATTAAACAAGGTGCTAGACACCATTAACAATGAATACAGCAAATGGCAATTTAGATTTTGTGGTGAATGTAAGACAAAAATTGTTCAGTGGTTAATTTCATCTAAAGTGTTTAGTGGTGGAACCATAGACTGGAGAGATTTCCCCAACCTTTTGAAGAAATATTTAATAAAGACATAAAATATGGCAACATTGAACAAATCTGATTATTGAATCATTTCAGCACAGAGTTGGATTTGGGAAAATCAGAAAATTTTGAAAAAATTATATCGAATCAATTCCTTTCAACTTCAAATATCTCAAGAATTGTGCAATTAAGGAGAAAAGATGAGGAATGATTTTATCTGCAAAAACGACTAATGATTCCAGGAAGTACGAGATACGAACCTTTAGTTCAAGCGATATTTGTATTTCATGCAATTTAACCAATCTGTAGAGTAGTAGTGAGAAACCCACAAGAAGTTGAATAAATCTATTGATGCCAAAATATGCACGAGTGTTATCAAAAACCTTGTACAAGAGATCATTTCAACTGATATTGTCGTTTGAATATTACAGGTGAAAATGCAATTTTTTTATGAAATTTAAACACCCTATATCTTTTGAACGGGGCCAAATTTGGAAAAATGTTATAGGAAGAAAATGTTTCTTTTGACGTCTTTTGACGTCTATGGTTAAAATTAACGCAGTGGTCAAAGACTCACCCTGTATTTTATTTGTGAAAATGAATTTGGCATATAATTTTGACGCGCATTGTATATCGTTTCGCCTTCCTCCCTCAGAAAGTTGATCTAAACTGTATTCCCTCACAAATCTCCCATACACAGATGAGCCTCTTTCCAAATAAACATCTCTCCCCCTACGATGAACGTAGCTTGTTCAATATGAAGAAGAAGATGAAAAACAACAGATTGAAGGGAAAACTGCAATCACTTTTTATTCGTTCGTTGCGTTTATTCTGGATGTTTATTTGAAACCCATCTGTTTTTTCAGTTACTCTAAACAACATGGATGAAATCATCACCTCCCCAAATCAATTTCGTTCATTAGATTGAAGGCTGATGAGAAACAGTTATTTCAGATATATGACATTCGTTCATTATTATTGGATGTTTTTGATATCATCATTATTTTAATAATCGATACTGGATAGAAATGTTCGAATTTGTAACCTGATTTAGGAGGTTTTTAAACTCTTGTGACTAAAGTGTGCTTTTGAGAAACTGGAGCTCATATCATTCGATATTTCCTGCATGAATTTCATATTTTCGTGACGAAAATTCACTAAGAGTACTTCTTTGTCGATGTTAGTTTTTAACCATGTGAAACGAGATCAATCTATCAAAAAGTACGTGAAATGCGAACATTTAGATCCTAAAAGGGTGTGTACTACTAATAGGTACCATAATGTCAGAAATGGTAGGTTTTCTGTGAATAACAAATTAAAATAATATTAGTTAACACCCTTATAAGAACAAAATATCTGCATTTCATTTACTTGTTAATAGATAGATTCATCGCCAAAAATTTAATTAAATTCATCGAGGCACTGTTGTTGAGTTAATCCACGTCGAAAGTTGTAAAAAATAATCGCACGAAAATGCTCACGATTTAATTCACTTTTTAGGGCAAGATGAATCATTTAAGTTTCTGTAAACAACACAAATAGCGAGTTACATATTAGAATCCTCCAATATGTATGTATCATACGTTGCTATCCCAGTATATCATATTTCCATGATATTAGGAATTCACCTAAATAGGAAGGGAGGTACTATGCTACCTAGAGACTAGTTCTCTGTTAGTTAAGGCATTATTGTTTCCATTGTTGTGACTTTAACATGTCCGCTTTGTACAATAGTTATATAAACTTTTTAAAAATTAAAGTTTAGAATCACTGAACGTAAGTAGCGCTCGTATGTCAAATCATTGTGACTTCGTATATCCCCAAAAATGTCAAGCTTTACGATAGAGCTGTCAGTTGGCAGGTTGCAACACTAGGGATTCCCAATCCCGAAATATTAAAGGCAACTCTCGTAGTTTGGAATAAGATCCCGGCGAAGTAAATGCGTCATACGGCGCGGAAATATCTCGATTCAAAGAGATTTTCGTGAAAATCATAAGAGAGGTGATGAAAATTGCTGCTTATCTCTTATAAGAGATAAGCCAAAACTTGTGATGTTTGAGCATTCATAACAAAAAAGGATAAATGCCATAAAATTTTTCATCTCTAATGAATGACTAGACAGTGTCGAATGGGGTGTGGGAGGACAATTAAAACCAACTAATGAAAATTAACTGCACAAAGAAGTCAGGTATTGTTTGAGGGATTTATATCATAATTCAGAAAACAAATTACAATTTATTTTTCTCAATTTCTTTGGGATCGATACAGCTTGGCTAAAATATATGCCAGTAGATTCACCTTTATCTCTATCTAAACCTTCGAGAGTTGATCATTATGAACTCACTACGAAGTATTGTTCATTCACTGTGTCAGTTTTATCAGCATCACACTGTTCCAGAGTACGGAAAAATACTTCACAACAAGCGACTAAAGGCTCCTGATCTCCAGTGGGGGCTGCTCTACATTTTTTCTGTAGAGGTACGATGACTTATGGTGATACGGAATGCTTCATTGCTGAAATTTCTGGTGTTATGTGTTCAACCTACACATCAAAGAATGATTCAAACAATCGTCAATAACTTCGAGTAAATTGAAATATTCATTCATTTTTGCCAAGATCTTCTCATTTCTACTTCGTTATAGTTATCCAATCTCTCGAACGTATAATTCATTAAGAACATCAAGAAAAAATAATGGAAAGACTGATATCCATTTTGGTCATCGCAAATTACATTGTTCTCGTTATAGAATCAACACATGTGCTTAATTGCAGCTGAAACAGATCGTGGTTCAAAGCACGTTTTCCCAAATGGCCTAACACCTGACAAGGTTCAGTATCCGCCCCTTTTTCATCCTGAACCTTCAGCAGCAAGCTCGTTATCAAGTAGGCGACTAAATAATAAGGGATTGGAATTTCATGAGTGATGTTTCATGCACGAACCTGCTGAGAGAAAATCTTTCAACGTAAACTATTTTTTCAGAAGAGACACGAAGACTTATGGTGTTCAGTTATGACGAGTTCGAAAAAGTCCAATCTATTCTTTTTCGAATCATTGAATTCAACATTTGTAGCAACACATGAAGTAAGCGTAACCTTCCTTATGCTCATTGTTTTTGCCTTTTTTAAATTTCCTCGAATGAAATATATGTCGAGATTCTCACGATATTGAATTATATTTCGGAATATCTCAGAAACAAAGTTTCGTCAGAATCTCTCGAATGTCTCTTAAGATATAGAATATTTTGTAAAAATTATTTGAAATATTCAAAACGTTCGTTGATTTGTAGAATTCGTATTTTGTTGAAAAAATTTCGAATATTATGAACAAAATTAAATGCAACCCTATAGTCAGAATGACTTGAGAAAAAATGAACAGCGGTAAGGCCATGGGGTTCCAGCGACGGTTCTACTGAAAAAAGAAAGATCAAATTAAATTCTTTCATACCTCAAAGCTCATGGAGCGGATCTTGGCCGGTATTCATGGCCTTCGATCCAGATCTCTAAGAAATCTCACTCAGCAATGGTTCACAATCCACGATATCTCTCGTTCATCCAATAGGAAACGCTAAGCAGTACATATAAAGGTTTTTAGAAGAAAGAAGGAGACACTTCATTAATATCTAGCAGCAGTTATTAAAAAACTCCTGTGGTATACGATTATACTTTCAAAGAGAGGTTGAACTATTCAATTTTTATAAGTAATTTTTTTATTAACTAATAAATTAATATTCTAATAATGCGGAGTTTTCTATTAAATGAACTGAATAGGAACATGTCGGGTCTCAACTTATTTTGATATTAGATCTAAGTTCCATCAGAAAAGTATTCTTTAGGGGTGCAATAGCTCTTCTAAAATATATTTAAGAATACATGATTGTTGTCCAAAAGTTCCTCATCATGCACGAAGAAAAATATCCATTTTTCGTCCCTTGGCAGATACCATTTCCAAGGCTTAACAAGAATGAATAAATAATTGTGTTAATTAGATAATTATAAGATAGGATCAGTAAAAAACCTGGTAATAATTCAGTTCCATGGTTGAATCAAAATACATTTTGTAACCAAAAATGAAACACGATGGATTCAATACTAGTAGATGGTTCAAATAGGTGTTTCGAGATGTTCACTTGAAATAAGAAGGAGCTTTTGCGGCATATTACAATGAATGAAACATGTATTCACCCTTACCCTCAAGAGCGTTCAAAACAATATCGACTGAGAAGGTAATTGCCTCTGTGTTTTGGATACTCATGGAATTCTATTCATTGACCGCATAGACCATGGAAAAACAATCTACAGTGACTATTATTTTATATCAGTTGTTCGTTAGAAGGCCCCATTTGAAGAAGAATGTGCTCTTCACCCTGGATATTTAAATGTATGTTTAAATATAGCTCACTTGAATTCAATTTAGACGTGTGTCAGAATTTTTTTATAATTTGTTAAAATAATGACATAAAGAATTTTATTGCATAAGTGGTTTGTATTATATTATTATTATGAATTCATAATGTATATCAAGAAATTCTTTCGCGATATGAACATAACACAAAAAAGGATTCTGAAAAAACGAGACATTCAATCAAATAAAATGAAGTAAGTAGTCATACCAACATCTATTTAATGCTTGGATGAATTTCTTATATACGTCATCTCTTACCAGGACAAATCCCACACTGAGCGGAATACGCTATTAAATGTATTGCTGAAATATAAAAATTGCGGCAAATGTTGAGACATACTCGAACAATGTTGGAATTGAATTCAGAAAGAACTAGGTTAAGGTTGAGACCACACGATGAGACGTGATGGGTTTTTTCCGACTTCGATAGTGGGCAAATCATTTCTCTCTGTTGGAAAAATTGGAAACAGCAAGAGATTTCAAGGAACTTTCACATTTCTGTGTTTATAGATTGAAATGAATGAGTTCGCGCTATGAGACATATCCTGTGATGTTGTCTAGCTGATATTGTATAAATCACTGAAATATTAGTTTTTTTCTGAACTTCACGCACAAATATTCTTGTAGAAATCGAAATACTAGGTTTACTCTGTGAATAGTTCGAACTGAATTACATGTAACTGGCTACCATATAATTCGGTATATTATGAAATGGCCTAAGGAAGAACCCTAGTGAAATGAAAATATAAAAAATCACTGATGCAAGGTCTGGAATTTTGCTCTATTGTTCTGAAGTTTTTCCCGGACGTCGAAATAGTGCGATACAAAATGCGAGATATCTAGGGTGAAAATATCAATAAACATATGTCTCAGTAACCAAATTACAATTTTTTTTTCTTTGTAATTACCAGCTCTTATATATAAGCTGAATAAATATCATAACACATAAAAATAATGGAATTTCATGGCATAAAAATTTTTATATTGGGATGGATCTCTGAGCAGAAATTGAGACTTACTGTAAAGGCGGTGCCTGAATCACTCCAGATTATCATTAATTATGAAATGACCAATGAGCATTCTGTGCTACAAACAAAAATATACCGAGATTGAATAGCAGAACTCAATCCAGCAAGATGAACATGACCGTCTTGTCTGAAAAGAATCAAGACTTATAAAATTTCGCAAGGTAAATGAAATTTCCTTATTATTATTCATCATACGAAAGAATTTTACTCACACTTACTTACTCAAGGCATCTTCTGTACAAAGGTATTCTGAGGCTGCGATTAAAAGATCAATTTCGACACATAAAAAAACCTAAAATTATATATATCTCAAGGAACATTTAATAGCTACTTAAAAACTTAAAGTACATGAGACGCCTTGCTTATAGATATTCACTAAAGCTCAAAATTTATGGATATTGTCCATTTGCGTAAAAATGTACTTTAACTTAATCAGCAAGGTTATGAAAAATCACAATCAGTGTTTTTAAAAAGAAAATGCCCAACGTTTTGGGAAAAAAATTGTGAATATCCCAAATTTTTTAGTGAACGCCAAATTCCTAAACCCTGTTAGATGTCCCGCCAATGAACTGAACTAATATGCTTCGTTGAAGAGTGATGAAATAATAATTTACTACAAACAATCGATAGTTATAAACACCACCCGAGCAGCTGCTAAGAAAGGACAGAGCTTCCCAAGCACTAGGCAAGAAGCAGCATGAACCAGGAAATAAGAGAGCTACGAAACTTCACAAAACTGAAGAAAGGACAGAGCACATTCCACAAGCGGTGTTAGGAAACGATAGGCATTAACTTAATTGGGATAGGACTGTCCTCCTTGATAGACCATTTATGAACGAAAAGAAGATCTTTAATTGAAGAGTTGAAGATCAAATCAATTAACAGACGTTAAGACCATTTATGTCGTGATAACGCCCATCACCCACTTACCGAGCAAGGGAATGAACAATTTGAGGGATATTCAATTGAATGGGAACCTCTTCTAGTGTGTATAGGAAATTCAAAGGACCGCGAAAGCAACCAAAATCATCGTCAGCAAGGAGAAACGCCGAACCAGCAGTAGAAAGCTGAGAAACAGCCGGCCGCTGTGAACCCAAAGACCTGGATAAGGTTCCATCAGAGTTCAATCCCTATGATATCTGAGTTACGAGAATGTTCCTCTGGAGAAAAAAGTGGCAGCCGTCAAGCCTTAGTCATTTTTTAGAAATTTATCTCGGTTAAAGCCAAGATATCTTACGCGTCGTTATACTTCTTGCTATGCGACTGTATCAATAGAGGGTCGATTTCAATAGTTTTAGTCCTAAATCGACATATTATTTTGAAGAAGTGCACTGAAAAATAAGTTATCGTAGGTATATTAATTGAGTAGTCTCAAAAAACCCTTCGTGTGCTATTTTGAAGGATGATGGGTCGAAGTGCTTCATACAACACCCAAGAAGAAGCAGAAAAAAACTTACTCTTACCACAGCTCAGATATATTATTTTCAGTTCTGTTTCCAGAGCTGGTTTAGGCAGTTTCGATTGAAAATGCATATTTTGAAAGCATTCACTTGTTGGTTATTTGTTCCTAACAATTCTTCAGCTTTCTGGCAATGAGATCGATGTGTTGGTGTACCCTTTTTGGTGTATTGAGGGGATTTATATCATCTGCATAGTAAATCCGAGTAATGTTTGGACAAGCGAAAAATATTCGGGGAACATGATGGAAACAATCGAATCCAGTTCACTGCATTGCTGACTCAAAAATAGTAGGATTTCTCAATGTGGTAATCGATTGACACCAGATGGATAACGCAAAGGTTCTGTTCTATGGATGAGTTGAAATTTTGATACATTTTTCTACCTTCTCATCAAGCAACGTTGTTTTAAGATCCACGCCATCATAAACCAGTTATCTTTTTGGAGAAGTTTCTTCGAAATAACCTCTAAAAACTTTTTCAAGAGAAAAAAACCCATTTGCGACAATCCTCAAGCAGAAATTAGTTAGAAACAGGAGTCGGGGCAATTTTTAGCACTGGCATTCAAACCAATTAAAGAATACCTTGAAGTTCATTCTCAAATAATATTCCGAACCACAAGAAATTTTTCGGTGATGAAAAAGTGCAGGATTGAATCCATATATATCAGTTCACATTTTCAAGTTTTTCCCACCTCCTACATTATTCTTTCCATAAAATCTGACCATCTTCCAACTATCAAATCTTTGTTTTCATAACAATCTGTTTTCCAAGTTGCAGTAAACTCTACGTCACAGCTCTACGGTTGTGTTTATAACACATTACGAAAGATAAACATTCCACAGATTATCCGAGTTGTGCTGCATCGAATCATCGGGAGTATATCTAGACTCTAGACATTGGAGAATGAGAATACCATACTTCTAGAAGCCCTCTAGCGGAGCGTCATTGTACGACTCCAAATATCAGTCTACTTCAAGCTAGCGTTGGGAGAAGTGCTTGATACATTTTATGTTCTACAGCGTAAAATCGTGTTGATTGAAAAATAGAGAACCTAAAACGCGTATATATCATCTGCTAATTAATATTCTATTCACAATTAATTCTTCGTGAAGGTAAAAACTGATAAGTGCAACTTTCGTGTAGGTATTCCGAAAGTTCTAAGAAGTATCGAACTCAAATCAGTGTGTGAACCTTTATGTGTTCCTTTTGTCAGGATTAAATAAGTTGGAAGTTGTGAGCACTGTCATCATCTGGATCCTACATTAGATTCAAAATTTTGGATATAACCCTTTTTCCCCTACATTCCCAAGTTCTTATGGTTGCCGAGGGATAAATCAAGCAGTGCAGAATGCAGAAAGCTTTTTACTCATTTTAATCTCCTGATTTTCAAGCTGCTGCATGTATCTCACTGACAACTTCTTCTAATATTCCATACAGGTATACAGGCTGTTTATGAATGTTCACAACAATGCAAGTGAGATTTGTTTTGACCGCCACAGAATATGGATACCTTACTATATAATAATTCGTAATAACTCTCTATAGCCTGACAATTCTTTCAACTTGACCAGCTCTTTGATGGTTGAACACGTTTTTCCATTCAATGGATAGAATAGCTTGTTATACTTGTTGATACCACACTGCAGTGAATTGAATATGGACAAACCAAAATTACCTTAATCCCTCTCTAAATCCATAGAAGAAATGCATGTAACTAATCAAGCTTTTCCTAATCACAGAATCATGAGATGAGGATCCAGGTCTTTGACACTAAGCTGAAAATTATAAAACAGTGATTGTCAAGTTCTAGTGTAAACTTGGATGACATATTTGATCCCATCATTTATGGTGGAAAGTTGTGTTAAAGTTTTGGTTGTGTTAAAACTGTGATGAGTTGAAGTTTTGTCTAAACTGTTCAGAAAAGACTTCAAGCTGTTTTACACGTGGGGTAGAGAGGCTGTCGATAACGCCTCCTTCTCGGATACTGCAGACCTGTTGCTGCAGGAGTTTCCTCTGACGGATTCTCCTGTTCTTCTTGGATCTTTGGATAGGGTGGATTATGTACCACAAGCTGCTGCAGCACCAGCACCAACAGAAGTTGGGTTTGCTGCTGGGACGCCTGAAAATGCAGGGTGAGTGGACGGACCTTCGATCATGAATCCGTTTCAGGAGCTTTTAAGAAAGATATTCGAGAACAACAACATACTGAAAATTCAATATACTGAATGTAAAAATTCGAGTAGAATTATTATTTGGGCTCTTTCCAGCATCTAAAATGGATCTTCTTCTCACCAATTTTTCGAATACATATTATATCATTCCCAGTGTTGATTTTCTATGATAAAAGCAGGAACTTTTTGAAAATAACACAATTTTCATTAAATGACAAGATTAGCAGAACTGAACTTTAATTCATGAGTAGATGGTTCGACAAGGATTCGTTGTCAGGGTAGTTTGGTTAGTTGGTTCTAAGAGGAACTGGCCCATGTCAACGTTTTCCTTCCTGTCATGGCACCCACGTGAGAGTTACTCTCTTGATAATCGCAAAAAGTGAGATATTTTCCCAGTTCTACTTGATCTGCCTAGATCTGTGCCATATGATCTCATGAGATGTGAGGGCTGTCGGAGCATTTCCAAGTAGGTAAAGAGTAGACATCAGACAAAATTCATGGCATCGGATTTTTCGGATGTGAAACAGATTTTGTTGATGGTTAATCTCGAAAAACATTCAACATACAATTCAGTAGATAGTTGTACTCTTTTGGATGAGAAAATCTTGCTTGAACATTAACCTTATTACCAAATTTGGCTCACCGCAACTTCTATATCTTCAGAAATCTGAAACAATTCATTCATAGAAAGCGTTTCAAGATTAACCAATGCATCCGTATTAGAACTTTGTAGAGCATCTTAAAAAATCATTACAAAAAGACATAAAATACTAGTATCATTTTTTATTGCTCTCATTGTAGACCCCTTTCGAGTCTTCCGTTGACACCTGGGTGTTCACCTAGACAACTTTGGGAATCTGTGATTTAGAGGCAAAATGAATTTATTTCAGTATAGCATATTGTTGTTTTTATTTTAATTTCACCCCCTTTTCAACTAATCAAATTTTTCCATGTTAATTAGTGGTGGACAGAAATTTGGTTGATTTTTTGTCACGCAGGCAGAATCATAGAAATATTTGTATAAATGAATGTAATATTCAAAAGTTCCCTAAAGTTTCTCCTTATTCTGGGAACCTTCGAGCGTCGTCCGATCATAATTTATCACAATCAGAGAATCAAGACCTAATATTAAATGATTATAGTCGATTTTTACTCTAACTGCTTGTGGAACCAAACTCGAATTTTGGTGGCACACTATCGCGATATCACCGAAATGACAATCGACTGTGAAATCGGTCGACGAACTTGAGATACGCATCCCACAATAATTTCAAGTTCATTATCCGTTCGCCTGAATTGGATGAGGGGTTTGTACTTTCTGAGCAGCCTGAACCAAGGGGGCATCGACTCTGACTGATTTCTTTACGTTTCAATAACATGTACCTGTGGCTGTGTTTTTTGCATACTTCTACGGTACGGTCCGAAATGGTGTGCTTGTCCGCCCGTAAACACTATATTACTCTCGTATGGAAAGAGCTCTGCTTTTGAGGTTATATTTGTTATTTCAGCGTGCCAGTTTTGATTGGTTGTATCGGAGATACGAGTATACATTTTGGATATGCCAAATGGAAAAAATTTGATAACGAATAAATGGGGACGTGTTGATTGTAGAAGCTAGAATTCATCGATTGGTCCATTTTTTTATATACAAAATATATACCTGAGGTCTTTCACGTGATAATGGCTGATACCAACTTTCTATTATTATTTTTAATCAGATTCATCAATGTTATATCTCTCGATTTTGCGAGCGATATTTTAATTACAAAATCGTAATATCAATAAATTTAACAATTTTATTTAACACTTTATTCTCAACGCCTAATGGTACAATGCTTGTGAAATAATAATCATCGAACTCAAATACATAATTCTCACATGTTCTTATCTACATATGTACAAAAAACAATCGCGTTCATGAGACGCGAAAATAAGAAGCATATACATAGGTGCTCCAAAATTATACTATATAACACCTCTTCCCCAGATTTTTGAAAATAAATATGTATAACATAATTTTCATGCACATTTATATAATATCAAATATTCAAACCAAAATATTTTCAACTTCCATACAAACTCATTAAATTCTCTATTATTCTCATATCCAAATATCAGGAATTTTCCTATTACGTTTCGGTCTACTATTACTCGAAGTGAACTCTTGAGAAACTTCATTTGAAGATGTACCTTCTTCAATAGTTGTAACTGGCAAAGAAAATTTATAAAACCTTTTAATTTGATCTAAATGCCGTTTAGTGATCAACCCGTTGTTTTGAATCTTCACATTATACATTTTTTTACCGCATTTGCCTAATATTGTTCCAGGTTCCCAGCGTTCCTTATTGTTTTGATAAACTTTGATGAGAACACTGTCATTTACTTGAAATGATTCTATTCTATTTCCACGAAAATATAATTTCTGATTCAGTTGACTTTTCAGAACCTTATTACTGACCTTATTATTATCCGGCAATAATGAACTGAAACGTGTCCTTATCTTATGCCTGAAAAAAATTTCAGAAGGAGTTACTCCCGTGGTGGAATGTACCGAGTTCCTATAGTCAAATAAAAAATTTGCTAATACAAAATTAATGTCTTGACTTGTATTATCAAATATGCACCGCTTCAATCCATTTTTAATTATTTTTACTACTGCTTCCGCCTCGCCATTTGATTTAGGATGGTAAACGGAGCCTGTTACGTGTTCAATATTATTCGCCCTTAAAAAGGTTTGAAATTCATGAGACATGAACTGTGGGCCCTGATCTGAAACTATCATTTTAGGAAGTCCAACCCTAGAAAAATCTCTCTCAACACTCTAATAGTAGCATGGGAAGATATTTTATGCATAGGATACGCCTCCAACCACTTGGAATGAGCATCCACCACCAAAAAGAAATAAAAATTTCGGAAAGGTCCGCAAAAATCAATGTGCAATCTTGACCATGGGTATTTTGGCCATGGCCAAGTGGATAATTCGGCCTTTGACGGACTTACTCTCAATAAATTACAATTTTGTGTGATTTTTTCTATGTCCCTATCCATTTTTGGCCACCAGAAATATGATCTTGATATTCCCTTCATTTTTGAAGTACCAAGATGTGTTGCGTGTAAATTCCGTAGACATTTATTTCTTAATTTTTCCGGTATAAAAATTCTGTTATTCCAAAATATACAGCCCAAATTGACTGATAACTCGAATCGTTTTCTAACAAATGACTCGAACCTTTCCAATTCATAACAATAGGAAGGCCATGTGTTATTTTGAATAAAATGAATTATTTTCTTCAAAAATTTATCATTTTTCATCGCATCTTGAACATCTTTGAATTCCACCGAATATTCCATGGCTTCATCGATAAAATTTACCAGATCGAGCTCTGTATCGATATCGAACATATTATTTTCCTTATCGCTTTGAATGGGCAATCGCGATAACCCGTCTGCGAGATTCTTTTCCGATCTAATGAATTTGATTGTATAATTATAATTTGACAAAATCAGTGCCCATCGATGTAATCGATTTGCAGAAAACTGGGGAATGGCTTTATTTGATGAAAAAATACTAGTTAAGGGTCGATGATCTGTTTCCAAAACGAAATGATTACCATATAAATAATCGTTGAATTTACTCAATCCAAAAATGATTGATAGACCTTCTTTTTCAATTTGAGAATATTTTTGCTCGCTTGAATTTAATATCCTAGAAGCAAAAGCTATGGGTTTATCCTTGCCGTCCGGAAATATATGAGAGATTACTGCTCCAATGCCATACTGAGAGGCATCAGTAGTCAATTTGACAGGTATTTTTGGTTGAAATGGCACTAAAACATCGTCGGACGTCAATTTTGATTTTACAAAATTGAATGCAGTTTGCATTTCTCTGTCCAATGCCATTCAACCGATTTTTTAATAAGTTATATAAAGGAGCTAAATGTGTGGACAAACCTCCAATGAACTTACCATAATAATTTATCAATCCCAAAAATGATTTCAGCTGGAATAGGCGCTGAGCGAATAGCTTCAATTTTTGAATCACTGGGGTGTAAACCCTCAGAATCTATTCTGTACCCTAAATATTCTACGGACTCTTTAAAAATTTACATTTTTCAACTGAAATTCTCAAACCGACATCTTGTAACTTTTTCAAAACTTTATTCAATCTCTCTAAATGAATATCCTCAGTCTCACCGGTGATTAATATATCGTCAAGAAAAATTGTGACACCCGGTATACCTGATAAAAGGCTCTCCATAATTCTCTGAAAAGGGAAGGGGCGCTTTTAATACCGAATGGTAATCGATAATACTGAAATAAACCAAGGTGCGTATTTATTGTCATTAATGGTATGGAATCCTCGTCCAAAGGGATTTGCTGATATGCGAAACTCAAATTAAGTTTAGAAAATCGTTTTTCGCTACCTAATTTACAAAATAACTCTTCAGGTTTCGGCAGAGAATACGTATCATCTTCCAAAACGGGATTAAGGGTAATTTTAAAATCTCCACATAATCTGACACTATTATCCTTTTTTAAAATCGGAACTACGGGAGTAGCCCACTCCGAATATTCAACTGGTTTAATTATTTTCAACTTGACAAGACGTTTCAGCTCATTTTCAACCTTCAATTTCAATGCGTAAGGGACAGATCTAGCCTTACAAAATTTGGGAGTACATACTTCGTTCTTTAATTTTAATTTGATTTTACCCTAATTACTGTTATACTATATAACAATCAAGAAATTCATGTTCTATTTCATTACGAAAATAGACATTTGAAAAACAGATGTATTTACTTATCAGTTTCTTCAATTAGTTCTAAATCTGTGGATATTGAGGTGGTAAACTGTAACAATTCTTTTGTTTTTACAAATTCCAAACCTGCTTTTGCAACGTGATGTCTTTGTTATCCCCACAAACTAATATTGGTAGAATAATTGTTTGTTGCATTTCTGCTTAGAGAACCATTTTTTCGCTTTTACTACTTATAATTACATATTTAATTATTTTATGTTCTCGAGGTTTACGAAATATTAGTCGTAGGACAATATTGCTTGTCTGAGATGAAGGTTTGAGCAGAAGTAGTATAGAATACACTATATGCTGCACCAGCCTGAGGTAGAACCTCATTTAAAACCATTTCGTCCCCTATAAGTTCAGTGACATGTTAGTGTGGAACTTGTTTATAAAACACATATTTTTGTGCTATAGCAAAGTGAACAAAAAATTTATTCTTTATAAGGGAGTCGCAACCAATCGTTTTAAAACATTTCCGGCACGATATTCCAGAATAACAGATATTGAATATGTGCAAAGCGAATGTTCGGTGTAGATCCACTTCTTAAATGAGGATTACATGAATCGAATTGGTGATCTGCAGTTACATTGAACCTGGGATTCATTAATGTTGATCAGTTAATCAACTGGCTTATCGAGCTATTCTATGCCCGAAATAGCATAAATTCGAAATTCCATTGGTCGATTTGATAAGTTCTTATAAGTATTCTGTGAATCTGTCGATCTTTATGAAATCTATATCAATCTTGAGCTGAGAAATTCAATAAATCACTTTGAACAGGTGCTGCAGAAGTGTAAGACCAATTGGTAAATTTTTGACAAAATGAATTGAACAAAAAATTAGTTAGGTACTTCAAGAAATGCTCGTAAGAGGGTTGCCTTTTATAATTTGGGATTAGTGAACACAAACAAATATTAATCATCCAAAATCGCTCTATTGTTTTTCAAAATATTTCTCATTAAAATCTATTAACTTTTGCATGCGTTTGAACCAATTGTTGAAGCACTTTTGCCACTCTGATTGGGGTATCTCCAAAACATGCATTTTGAACGCATCAACCGCTTCTTCAGGTGTCGAAAAACGTTGAACTCTCATTTTATTTTTTACGTACGGGAATAAAAAAAAAGTCATTCGGAGCCAACTCATTAATATACTCCAAAATGCAGTTGTTTGAGCTTATGTGTGAAGAACCACGATCGTATTTTTGAAGTATTTCTTTCGACCAAATCGATACGAGCCTGTTTTGAGCGATTGACTAAGGTTGTCCAATCCCGAGATATGCCCGGAAGGCACCCCTCGTATATTCAAATGAAAATAGTCTTCTGGAACTTAGTCGTTCTGCCCAGCATTCATTGCAGCAGATTATTTCAATCCACTATCAAAGTGAATTTATCACACGAAGATTAAATATCCACCTGCCTGAAGCATCACCGATCTTATTGGAAACGTGCTTGACCTTTCAACTTCGCAATTAGCTTTATTGAATATACGTATCACTTTTGAAAACCGTACAGTGATTTTAACTTCGCGCTCAACTTGTATGAGAAAGTAACCAAAGCGCGTTTCCGATCGAACTTTAAATTGGTTTTACGAGGTTTTAGAACTAACCCTGAGAGATTGGATACAGCGTTTCCTGATTTGAAATCAGGATCGAAATAATGAGTTAGCGAGATTTCGAAACAAAGGAGATTGGGATTAATTCGCATCGACAAATTTGCAATTGTTGAATTTGGTCCGGAGACGGTTTCGGAGATTGCAGATGGTGTTCGTGAAATGATTTTTTTCACTGATTTTTTAAGCATACAAAGGGACCATTAATTGAAACTAGAGATAGTATTTTTCTATTCCACTAGGAGGATCCTGAAATTCATTCATTTATGAGACATTCACTTGTACTTTCAAGGAATTACAAAATAGAATAACTATGAAAACATTATTTGGAGAATATAATAATCGAAATAATTATCAAGATGCCTTATCAGAAGGAAGCATTTCTTGAAATGGATAGTGATTCTTCATCCGCCTATTGGTAAAAATATTATGATTATTTAATAATATAATAATATAATATTTAACATCAACTTATTTTCTGTGTTTATCGAAGATTTCTATCTGTTTGATTTACTATGTCTCTTTATGATTCAATAATTCATGAAGTACAAATGTTACAGTTATGATAATAGTGAAGAAATTTCTCATGGGTTGCTGTCGAAATATGCCCCCAACAGAGGAGTCAGTTCGATGAAAGTCAGTATTGCAGTATTTTCAACACCTATTCGGAAAAAAATTTTGAATTACCTTCATCAATAGTGAGGATAGATTATGAAATTTAGAACATTTTGATGATCATTTTTCTACAAGGTGATTCATTTTCCTTGAAGCTGTTGAAAGCCCCTTAAATTCTCAGAAAAATTCCATTAGTATGTTATGTATTCATTTCAGTATAGAAACATGGACCTGTACATAAGATCAGTGTAATATTGGCTATAATTTCTCAAGTCACTGAAATATTCATTTTGAGGGTGAATTAAGCACCCTCTCAAAGCGTTATGGATTATATAATTGTCTTTTTAAATTACCTTCAAGATAATTTGATATTTCATAGATATATTTCATTTGATTAATATGTTCTCATTGAATTAATGTTGTTTCTATTTGTTTTGGAGGAAAGTTCTTTTTATATTTTTATATTTTTCTATCATAGAATAGAGTAAAGGGTTTTTACTGGAAATAGATAGAATTTGAGTTGAAATAATATTTATTGTATATGAAACAATTGTAATGGATCCAATAGCAAAACAAATAGTACATATACAGGGTGAGTCTTCGACCACTGCGTTAATTTTAACCATAGATTCTTGACGTCAAAAGAAACATTTTCTTCCTATAACATTTTGCCAAATTTGGTCCCGTTCAAATGATGTAGCGTGTTAAAATTTCATAAAATACTCAAACCTCAATATCAATCGAAATGATCTCTTGTAGAAGGTTTTCGATAGCAGTCATACATATTTTAGTATCGATAGATTCATTCCAATTCTTGTGGGTTTCTCACTACTACTGTACAGATTGGTTAAATTGCATGAAAAAATATATCACTTGAACTAAAGGTCCGTATCTTGTACTTCCTAGATAGTGGATGCTGTGGGAGGTAATCTTCATTCAAACTGAAGTGGACTACAGAGGGGTATTTTACAATGTGAAGACTCAAACTCAACTATTTAACGCAGCTGAATATGGAAAAACGGTATGGGAAAAAAGTGTTTCATTTGATCTCAAGAACCTATGGTTAATATAAACGCAGTGGTCCAAGACTCACCCTGTATATTCTTTCATTTGAAGAGCTGACTGAAACTTTGTTTTTGAAATTTGGTAGATCTAAGTTAGCATTGTAGTTAGTAGTGCACCTACTCTATTATGAAACGGTAATGTTTAAGTTTACAACCTATCTTTGAATTTAATAATATGAAAGTTTCTAAAATATTGTTAAAAAACACAAAGTGGTGGTTATGCTATTGAATTGAAAGCGAAAGAAATATTCACGTTTTATTCACCATCAAGTAAAAAATATGTCATCCCAATTTTCTTTGATCATTGATCATTTTGAGATGAAAATCGATTTCTGATGAAGGATACAGGGTCAAACTTGAGTTTGTTCGACCGGCCACATACTCTCTAATGCCCGAAAGAGACGAGCTAAAGATTTTATTATTTTCAGAATAGGTTAACTGTCTAAGTATCACGGTCTAGTTCGTTATTGGCCCAGGAGTTATGAACATCTGATATTTGGTTTACCTTTTACCTCCTAGAATATGCATCCACCAAAGAGGCTTCTCTAGGCATTGTTATTTGCCTCAACAATGACAAGATGACATTAGTTGTTTGGTCAAGAATTCTAATCCTGATGACAATTTCTTCAAATTCGCCCAAAAATATAAATGAAGACACATATTTTTTACTGTTACTAAAAATGTTCATTGTGAGAGATAACATGGCTCCAGGAGACTTGTTTCGGAAACTCCTATAAGTTATATAAGAAAACGTTTCCATTCCTTGAGTTCCATCTACTTCAAAAAGCAGTTAAACTTTCGAATGACTTCATTTGACTCTGTCTGGAGGAGATGTGACACCCACGTAGGTTAATTCTATCAATGATCATGCTCTTTGTTCCATGTTAGCAAATTTATAGCAAAATTCATCTCTTGATTGGCACGGGCAGGTACCCATATACCTCAGTGATGTACATGGGTTATTCACGAAAAATTCATTATTATTGTTATTATATTATTATTACGAAGGTGTTTGGGATCCTTTCGTGTTGATAATCCATGTAGAAAATCATAAAAAATCCCCACTCGGAAATGTATTATTTGTTGTTGGTTAGAATTCAGACTTGCAAAATCGAAATATTGCCTAGTTTTCGAATTGAAATTCTGAGTTACATAGAATGAAAAATCTGAATTAAAAATGGACTGAAGAATATCGAATTCATAATTATTTACCAGCACGACCGAAAGGATAAGATAATCCCAAACCAGAATAAAATGACATTTACCTTCATCGGCAACGATAAATCTGGATGGTTTCCATCTTTCACGACCAGAGTGTTAGGACTCTGTAGAAACTGTCACGAAAATAGTCATTGAAATCAGAATCGCCAGTGGGAGTTAACTTTTATAAGCCACACCACTGGTAACAGGAATTTAAGTTCATATTTATATACTATCTTGAACTCCCAAATTTTGAGTGCAAACAATATTTCCGTGATGAAATCGATTGAGAAATGAAATGGATGAATTAATTGTATTCAGAATTCACTTAGTGAAAAATTTTCTTGTCA
Source organism: Micraspis discolor (assembly GCA_030674115.1). Lineage (NCBI taxonomy): Eukaryota > Metazoa > Arthropoda > Insecta > Coleoptera > Coccinellidae > Micraspis > Micraspis discolor. Next base: position 25,140 of record JARTUT010002362.1, read on the forward strand.
TGTGATGATTGAAAACCCGAATAGATGAATTTTTTATACTCACGAATTACTTGAAGTTATATAGAGGCAAATTAGATTTTGACAGATCTACTCGCATAACCATGTAGAAACTTCAAAAATATGCACCATTATCATATGATCGGGTGTAAGGGAAAGAAAAATACGAAAAAGGACACAGCTGACAGAGAATATGTTGAAAAAAGTGCATTGGGATTACGGAGAAGTGTCTTTTAGACCACGGTTCCAACATGGCATGATTAAACTCCTCAAATATGGCGCCATTTCATGATGCTTAGGAAATGCCCTATCAGAAAATAACAAATCGTAATTATGTGCTACTATCATGAAATTATAAGCCATAAAACTATTCAAAAGTGGCCAATTACGCAAGTGATAATATTAGCAATAAAATCTATCGATTCAACTGACCACACAAATGGACTTATAGGTGTTATTTGGTACAAGAGTAATACAATCGTCATAATTGCCGTCTTCCAACGCCCTAACAACGTCTTTTTCTCATGCATAATTCATGGGATTCAGGATCTAACACATCAGTTTTCGGAACCGAATGCAGAACTAACTTTTATTGTATCTGAACATTACGTCAGTGTTTAATTGACCGAGGAAGTGTGGTAGTATATTTTCGACTACTGTGAGATGAATATAGATACTGATCGGATTGAAAATTGCTGCTTGGAGTTGTATGAAAACATTAAATGGGTTTAGAAGTATCACAACTTATTCGGCAATCCTTTCTTTGTAATGATCTCTCTCTCTCTCTCTCTCCTTGTACTTACAATAGATTGTAATTTATCTATTCATTTCCAATGTATAGTATTCATAGTTCAGAAAAAATGGAAAGAGAAGAATATCATATATTCCCAGCGAAACAGGAATCCAACCCATCTTATATCTATAACTGGACAACGTGAAAAAATAACAATTTTATGAATTCAAGTGGAAAAATGAAAATGTGTTTTTTCTGTGACTGGAAAAAAATTTGACATTTCATCTCTGATGACAGGTAACAAAATATAACTTTAAGCGAAATTACTTTTTCCCCCGGGAAAAAAGTGATTACTTTTTTCTTTCCCGGATATACAGGGTGAGTCTTTGACCACTGCGTTAATTTTAACCATAAATTCTTCACGTCAAAAAATACATTTTCTTCCTATAACATTTTTCCAAATTTGGCCCGTTCAAAAGATATAGGGTGTTGAAATTTCATTAAAAAATTGCATTTTCACCTGTAATATTCAAACGACAATATCAATTGGAATGATCTCCTGTAGAAGGTTTTCGATGACAGTCATGCATATTTTGGCATCATTAGATTTATTCCATTTCTTGTGGGTTTCTCACTACTACTCTACAGATTGGTTAAATTGTATGAAAAACAAATATCGTTGAACTAAAGGTCTGTATCATGTACTTCCTGGAATCATTAGTCTTTTTTGCAGATAAAATCATTCCCCATCTTTCCTCCAAAATTGCACCATTCTTGAGATATTTGAAGTTGAAAGGAATTAAATCGATATAATTTTGTCCAAATTTTCTGATTTTTCCAAATCCAACTCTATGCTGAAATGATTCAATAATCAGATTTGTTTAATGTTGCCATATTTTATGTCTATATTAAATATTTCTACAAAAGGTTGGGGAAATCTCTCCAGTCTATGGTTCCACCACTAAAAACTAATAGATGAAATTAACCACTGAACAATTTTTGTCTTACATTCACTACAAAATCTGAATTGCCATTTGCTGTATTCATTATTAATGATGTCTAGCACCTTGTTTAATATTTAATCCAGAGTAATATTCCATAATAAATAGAGAAAAAGATTTCCTTCACTAACATAGGTACTTCGGTATATTCTCATCATCGTTGAAATAGGTAATGTATTTTCTGTCAGGACCTATTGAATTGAAGACTTGTATTTATGAAGAGCTGGTTCTTTATAGCTTCAGACTTTCAGGGTTCATCAAATTATATCTATTCTAACATAGGAATGCTTCAAATTAAGATCATACGAGTTTTAAAATCTTCGAATCCAGCCTCCATGATTTATTTTGTAGGTTTATAGATTTTTCACCTATTTATTTCATACACCGATTCAACCTGGTACACGAACTTAAGAGATAATAGAATTTGACTTAGTTTTAATATTTGTGAATGTTTGTTATGATGCATGGTTAATTAAAATTCAATCAATATTGAAACTGGAAGCTATAGGTTCATAAACAAGAAAGATTAGAATAGAAATGTATTTTCTGACCAGAATAATTTCATACTGAATTGAATGATTTCAAACTATCGAAATTATTATTATTATTATTTTATTATAATATTTTCCAAATTTTTTAAGGTACAAATAACTGTTGACAGTTTCAAACAGAATCAAAACAACAAGGAACCACAGAACACTATTTTATTGGGAACAACCCACCACAGAGACGTTATTATAACATTTCAATGTGGTAATAATTCACTCTAGTTATTCTGAGAAAAATTATAACTGAAGATCAATAATGATTACAGATATTATCTTTCATTTAAAAAAACTTTGCAATTATTGATTTTTTCTCTCCTGGGGTTCGGTAATAAATTAATATTCTATAATATTCTATGGTAAGGTATTAAAATTTGACATAATCTATGAATAACCATTATTCAATATTTCTGTTTTGGTTTACATAATTAAAACAGATATTCTGATTATCAAAACCAAAAATTTACGCATGTTCAGTAATTAATTATAGTCTAAACAGAATAGATTCTTACTAACGAAAAAACACGCAGTTGGTTTTTCAGAATCAAATGTAGGTGATCAAACCTAATTCCTTCAAGCAAATATAATTGCACACCTAAATCTGAGAATACTTGTAATCTATCCAAGTAATTTGTTATTGGGATTCAGTAGAGAAAATAATCATCAAGCAAAGTAACATCACTGTAAAATAATTATTCGTAGTGACATTATTCATTGTTGTTGAAGATTTCGAAAAAGATTGCCATATTTTTAACAGTATGATATCAAGGGACCTCATAGACCTGTTCACTGGTCTCTGTCAAGGAGAAGAAACTTCAAAAATATCAGTGTTTGGAAAATCATAGATGATTTTTTCTGGCTTTGAGTGAAAAAAAAGCAATGTGACAACCTCTTGCCTTGGAAGTTCTCATAGAAATGATGGTTTTCATGATTTGGAAATCTTAAGAAGAAAATTACAAATGTATGATGATAACATCCAATAATTCTGAGGTTTTTTGAGAATTTCTCACTGGGAAGGGATGGTTTGTAATCTTGAAGTAGAAAGAAATTATAGTAGAACGGCAAAAATATGCTTATGGTGTTGAATTTTTTTTACCAGAAAATTAGTATTTTGTATCTTCCTTCCGGATATGGACCTAATCGGATGAAACATGAGTGAGTGAATCATTTCTTAGAGGGAAAATAATCTTTTTAAACAATTCAGATTCATTAGTGGATGCTGTGGAAGGTATTTTTCATTCAAATTAAACTAGACTACAGAGGGGTATTTGCCCAATGTGAAAACTAAAAATGCTTATAACTTTTTAACGCAGCTGAATTTGGAAAAACCGTAATGGAAAAAGTGTTTCTTTTGATCTCAAGAACCTATGGTTAAAATTAACGCAGTGGTCAAAGACTCACCCTGTATATACATATAGATAATGGAAGATATTTGATTTTAGAATATTTTATTGAATATAAGTTACATTTCCTTTATATCAAAAGTACAATTATTAAATGTGCATTGCGTGAATGACATGTTCCTTGAACTACTCGGTACAACAGACGAATTTTCTTTTGTTGAAATAATATTCTCTGACATGGACACAACTGCTATTGATGTACCTGGTCGCAAATCAGGTGTTATTCTAGAACTGCCACACGTTCTGAACACTTTATTAGCAATTTCTGTTCTGTGTGCCACCGATTTATCAACATACCGTTGATGGCTTCCAACCGCCATGTTTCCTTAGTGTCATCAAGTCTCCCCCAGATTCAACTAAAAGTGTAGCAGACGATCTTGGAAATGAATGACCTGTATATGAGTTACCATTTTCAAGTTGAAGAAAATTAGCTACTGTTTCAGGTACCTAATAAAACTGATTTTTTCCCACAACCTGATTGATACATTTTCAATTGCGATATGCATAAAACAGGCGGCGACCTTTTGCTGCTGCTGGACGAAGGGCTATGTACATTCGGTATTATTTAATATATTCTTCAGTAACTACAAATCTCCTGTTTATATCATTCAGTATTTGCTTCAGTTTCACAATTAATAACTTTCGCGAATCTTCAATATCATCTAATGTTACCTGGCTGATTTCACAAATTCGACAAGCTCCCAAATACAAGGACAACCTTGGCCATTAAATAAACTTCATCATCAATCACTAATTTGCGTACTCGTGAAAATTTTTGGGCCATTTTGTTTCAGAAATGTAATTAGTTTGAAATATTTTGTAATGTCTACATTATTATTGGATCGTAACATACTTTCAATCATTGAATAATTCGACCACACTGTTGAGGCTTTTGTTGTTGTGCCAGTTCCGAAAAATAAGCCAATAACACTGTCTCCGAGAAAGAACTGCATGTCTTTTTCATTTTCCATTCCATAAATCTTGAATACGCGGTTTCGTAAAGTTTCCGAGATTTAGCTGGCAATAATTTTCGTGACGCTACTTGCGCTGCTTCTATCAACTTCGGTGAAGTCAGAGAAAATTCAGAATCAAGCAATTTTAACTTTATAGTATTCAAAATAACTACTAAACTATTACTGAGTTCGCAATTTTTCAATCAAATCACAAAATAAAATTGACAGATATTTCAATTCTCGTTCAGGTGGAGAAACAAGATTTTGATGCTAAGGTCTTTAGTTTTGCGTCCAAGAAATTCAATGAACCCATATCATATTCAGGCCATAAAGGGCCGTATACGAGGTATCAGGCCCAAATATGAAAGTGAAAAGGTAAACACATCTTCATCATTACAGATTCGGATTTAGTGGGAAATTCTACATTTAAATTGTTTAAAATCAAAAATTTCTCTGTCCAAATTTGGACCCTAGGCAACGTTTTTGTACTGTTATTCCTACTAATCTCGAATATCTAGCCGACAACGATCTCAATCGTTGTCAATTCAGCAGTTACGATCATATTGAAATTTGGTTTCCTCTATAACATCAAGAATATCCATCGTATCAAGTTTTAACTTGGGAGATATTTGAATTAAGTTGAAACAAATCAGCTTGCAGAATCTACTGGCTAGAAAATTGTTGAAGAATTCCCAAAAATTTTTTTTAAACTTTGAACTAACTCCTACCTTTATTCTGAAAATATGTTCACTGTACTGATATCCTTCATAATATGGAGAATATACACATACTAAAATACTGATGTGAAAACAGCCGAGTAAGATAGCTGAGTTTTGTACAGAATTTTTCGTACGCCATTGGAATATTTTCCGGTTAGCGATGCAAACAATTTTGATTCGCCGAGATCATTTGAGATTTTTCTATTTTCACGTTGGAATCTGGATACGGTACGTTCTCTACTACGATGGCCCATGATAAATCCATCACCTCATTCCATAAACCTCCCGGGTAGAATATGCCGAGTTCAGCCGAGTTTTCTGTGAGTAATTCATACCTGGAAACTAGACATAGGATTGAGGTCAAATTTCACAATAACATCCAGAAGCATCAACTCATAACTTCTGCATATGCCACATTCACTTGCTCCCCCCAGGGGGGTCAGTAGATACTCGGCCTGATTTTTAAAAATTCAAAAAAAATCAACCATACATGAGAATGCCATCAAACTCCTGCAGAGTTATCTATATAATTACGAAAAAATAATTCAGTAGTTATCTCTGACTTGCAACCCCATGGGGGGTTAAAATATAGGCTTAATGATTATTCAAGCAGATTCGAATATCTCGAGAACTATACATAGAATCGACACGAAATTCGGTATTCATTCTTCTTTCTATATACCAAAATAACCTTGTGACTCACTTCCACTTGCACCCCCAGGAGAGGGCTAGCTGAGTTCCAGCCGAGTCTCTTGTGAGTAATTCATACCTAGGAATGCAGACATAGGATTGAAGTCAAATTTCACAATAACATCCAGAAACATCAACTTATAATTTCTGCATTTGCCACATTCACTTGCACCCCGAGGGGGCTATAGGTACTCAGCCTGAATATTAAAAATTCATAAAAAATCAATCAAACGTGAGAATGCTATCATACTCCCGCAGAGTTATCTATATATTGACAAAAAAATAATTCAGTAGTTATCTCTGACTTGCAACCCCATGGGGGCTATAATATCGGCTTAATGATTATTCAAGCAGATTCGAATATCTCGAGAACTAGACATAGAATCGACACAAAATTATGAAATTATGAGTTGATGCTTCTGGATGTTATTGTGAAATTTGTCCTCAATCCTATGTCTAGTTTCCCAGGTATGAATTACTCAGAGAAAACTCGGCTGGAACTCGGCTACCCCCCTCCCCCAGGTGCTGCAAGTGGAAGTGAGTCACAAAGTTATTTTGTGTGTAGAGGAAAGAATATATACCGAACTTCGTGTCGATTCTATATCTAGTTCTCGAGATATTCGTATCTGCTTGAGTAATCATTAAGCCGTTAGTTTAGCCCCCCATATGGTTGCAAGTCAGAGATAACTACTGAATTATTTTTTTGTCGACATGTAGATAATTCTGCAGGAAATTGATGGCATTCTCATGTATGGTTGATTTTTTATGAATTTTAAAAAATCAGGCTGAGTACCTACTGACCCCCCTGGGGGGGTGCTAGTAAAAGTGGCATATGAAGTAATTATCTGTTTATCTTCCTGGACGCTATTTCCAAATTTGACATCAATCCTATGTCTAGTTTGCCAGATAAGAATTTTTTTATTGAAAACTCGTTCGTCATTCGGCATATTCTACCCGGGGGGTCTGTGGAATGAGTGCTGGTGATGGATTTATCATAGGCCATCGTAGTAGAGAAGGTACCGTATCCAGATTCCAACGTGAAAATAGAAAAATCTCAAATTATATCGGCGAATCAAAATCGTTTGCATCGCTATCCGGCCAATATTCCAGTGGCATACGAAAAATTCTGTACAAAACTCGGCTATCTTACTCGGCTGTTTTCACATCAGTTTTGATTGAGATCATTTCCGGCTCGATATTCCAAAATAACATACATTCGGGCAAAACGATATCACGCTGCGATAATAGCTTCTTATCCATTTCTCTCATCTGAAGAATTATCAAGTATCGCCTTGAATTCGTTTTTCAAACTGTCAAGGGGATTAACTCAACAGCTGTGTGAAATTAGAACTAAATTATGCTCAAAATAACCCTGGCTGATATTTAATATTTGAAATTTCGATTTCTTCACATTCATCAATGTTAAGAAGTCGTTTTAGAAGCAGTAACGCTCATATTTACATTTACTTAAACAGCTGAAAATGACGTATAGGGTTGACGTCCGTTTTAAATTACAAAATAATCTATTCGACTCAGTCTGTGGATCCAATGCTACCGTAGGCCAACGATTCGTTCGGACGAGTTTATAGGATAATACACTCGACTCGTATGATTTACGAAGCCTTTTGCGCGCTCGTTCTAGTAGAATATCGTGCTATCGTTTTGCTCAAGTGTCTGTAATCATCAAATATCGACTCGAAAATGGTCTCAATCCATTGGTTTGACTTCCAGATGAAGAATACAGGGTCAAACTCGAGTATGTCCAGCCAACCGATTGAAACTGAATTTCAGATGCTCACAACTATTGAGCAATTTAACGGATTGGGTACAATAACGACCTCGACTGAGATATTCGGATCGTCAACATATTCTAAAAATATGAAAATGCCCGTCGGCCTTCCAGACTGAAATTCGATAACGGATTCTTTAAAACTAAGTCGAACCCATTCAATTGAAACCATTTTCGGATAGATATTAGAAAATTTCAGACATAAGGAAATTACGATAGCTCGATATTCTTATAGGTTTTCTAAATTAAAACAAGCTTACAAATACGAAGTGAAGCACAGCATAGAAAAATCGCTTTCGATGCTATGCAGGGTCTTTCACGAGGAACCTCACCCATATTTATACGGGAAACTACTGAACGTATTTCCATGAAATTCAGCACTTATAAGTATTTCACGATGCTGATGAAATCTAAAATATTTTCGAGGTATGAGCACCTCCGGTTTTTCCGGAAATGACGTCAACTTCCTTAGAAAATTTCAAGTTATTTTTATGTAACATTTTTCAGTTTTGGTTGGAAAATTCTCTCTGAGCGGGAAAATTCGAAAAAAAATCGAAAATAGACCTCCGCTGAAACAAGAATAACTTCGTGGTTTTTGGATGGAAAATTTTCATTTTTGGGATTTTCAAGATGTAATATTGATGTATCCACTTCAAAAATCGAAATTGCGATTCATGATACAGGGGTGAAAAAATCGCTTTCAAAGTTTGGGATGACAAAATCGTGAAAAATCAATTTTTCAAATCAGAACCCATTTTTTTATGGCAGATATTGAATCTACGTTAAAAAATAATGTGAGTGTATGCATCACACCCTTGCCCTAAAGTGGATATTTTCTGAGTTATTCACAAAAAACTGTATTTCGTCTTGAATTTTCAGCTATTTCTTTTCCCTTCACGCCAAAATGATGAAATTTTCAGGAACTGTTACTTAAACCATGTTTTAGATTTTACTACCCTAATATGCAAGAGAAAAAAGTTACAGGTTGTTCCTAAATAGATGGCTAATTTGGATTCGAATTTGTATCGGAAACCTCTTCATTTCAACTAATCGCCATCGGTTTTCTCTCCAGTGATAACTAAATAATTCCTTATGAACCATATGCAAAAATTTACCATGTTTTACATTCTTTTTTTTTAATGATAGATATCATTAAGTACATCTGCCAAATTCCTCTTTATTCAGTAGCATTTTGTGTTTACTATTAATTTGGTGTTAATTCGTATTAAGTTATAAAATCGATCACTATGCCTAATTTTACCAATGAAGATTATTTAAATCTCATTCTACTTCATGGAGAATCTACTAAAGTTGTAGATAGAACGGTTCGACTGTTCATTGAGAGGTTTTCTGACTGACCCAGACCAACGAGAGATACCATTAACAGAACTATGACAAACTTGAGAAATGTCGGATCTTTCGTTTTGCGAAGCTATGATGATTCGATTTCAAGAGAATGAAAACTTTTTGGACTGTATAATTTGGACAGATGAATCTAAATTCACAAAGAATGGTTCTTTCAATAGGCATAACAGTCATTATTGGGATGAAGAGAACAACCACCACTTCAGACAATGGAACTTTCAAGAGACCTGGAATTTCAATGTTTTTTGCGCCATCAAAAATAATGCAATTCTCGATGTTCACATTTATGATGGGACTTTAACTGGTAAGATAGAACACTACACATGTTTGCATTATTTAAAGAATGTTCTCCCTTAGGAGATAGATATTCTGACATATTGACTCAAATAATTGAGCCGCTAGTACAGAACCATAATGACTTATGGTATCAACAAGATGGCGCCTCCACACAAGTCACTCAATGTGTCAAATATCCTATACAGGCTATTTGAAGATCGATGGTTGGCGAACAATGGCCCACATCTTTGGCCACCACGTTCCCCCGATTTAACTCCTTTAGACTATTATGTTTGAGGTAGGATAAAAAATATTGTCTACTCAACTCCCCTGACTGATAAAGAGGACTGCATAGAACGAGTCGTAAATGCGTTCAGGTTTGTTCAGATTTTTAGATTCATAGTTTTGAAACTCAATTTGGTTTTTAAGCACTTTTGCATATCTCTTCCTCCCGATGAAATAAGAAGAGCAACGCACGAAGCATTCCTGAGAGGTATAAATAAATGTCTAGAAATTAACGGTGAAAACTTTGAGCATCTTCTCTAGTTATAACTGCGAGAGTTTGCCATGGTTCTCCTAATAGTAACTTGAAGTCGGTTTCAAGAAGGGGTGAAAAATCTACAGCATGGTTCAAATAACAGTTCCTGAAAATTTCATCTTTTTGGCGTGAAGGGAAAAAAATAGCTGAAAATTCAAGACGAAAAACAGTTTTTTGTGAATAACTCAGTAAATATCCACTTTAGGGCAAGGGTGTAATGCATACACTCAGATTATTTTTTAACGTAGATTCAATATCTGCCATAAAAAAATGGGATTCTGATTTGAAAAAATCGATTTTTCACGTTTTTGTCATCCCTAACTTTGAAATCGATTTTTTCACCCCCTGTATCATGAATCGCGATTTCGATTTCTAAAGTGGATACATCAATCTTACATCTTGAAAAATCCCAAAAATGAAAATTTTCCATCCAAAAATCTCAAAGTTATTCTTGTTTCAGCGGAGCTCTATTTTCGATTTTTTTTTCGAATTTTCATGCTCAGAGAGAATTTTCCAACCAAAACCGATAAATGTTACATCAAAATAACTTGAAATTTTCTAAGAAATCTATTTCTGCAATAAAAAAATTGTGTTCTAATTTGAAAAATGGAAGTTGACGTCATTTCCGGAAAAACCGGAGGTGCTCATGCCTTGAAAATATTTAAGATTTCATCAGCATCGTGAAATACTTATAAGTGCTGAATTTCATAAAAATACGTTCAGTAGTTTCCCGTATAAATATGGGTGAGGTTCCTCGTGATAGATCCTGTATATCAGTATACGTGAATAAGCAAAAGTATAGAGAGTTATAGAAAAAGTGTTGACCGTCTTTTGATCCAGATTTTGGCAGATATGCCTTCACATTATCAAAATATTTGTTAGAGATAGTGTGTGTTTAATTGCATTCAGAGGAGTTAAAAGTGGATTGTTTGCGAAGAAATGAAGAGTCTAAGATTTTTCTATGTGGACATCATTTCATTAAAACATATCTTATTGAGAAATCACTTTTTCCATCATTTCATTCCAAAATGTGGGGAAAATGAGATAAAAAAAACATTGTTGTTTTTGCTGGAAAATATTGAACTGCTCGGTAAAACTACTCGGTTATGATACCATTCCCCTACTTTATAACTCATTGAAAGATAAATAATAAATATTTTGTTATAATGTCATTGTAGAATGTTGTTGATGTAATCATGAAATAAATACTTGATGAAGCTCTTCGATTATTCAAATTTTCCCACAATGTTATTGGATACTTCATCACAGCATCATCTTTGGGGCTGTCTTGATATTATTTTTCGGTAACTCGAACCATACAAAACTTTCAGATTTTCGAATTTCTCTCTTTATTTATATGTGCCATATATCTGTTGGTTCAAAGGTGTCCAAGGGATAAACTTTCGAGGAAATTTTAGTACAACATATTTTCTTTTTTCTGATGACACATCGAACAATGGACTTCTGAGAAATCTTTATCCTTCAGTAGTATCTGGGCAGACTTTCTTATGGCTATTTCATATTCTTGAATAGTGTGGATATGAATGACTTCATACCATCGTTTTCATAAATTTCGAGGTAATATACTTAAGTATCAATAAATATATTTATTAATTATACATATGGATCACATACTGGTGATTAAAAACCCAAAAAAATATGTTCACCGATTAGAAAATAACAAATTTCATTTACAGAAGTGTAAATTAAAATTAAAAATAGATTTCTTCTTACTATCTAGAACTAAAGAATTTCGACAATAGTATGTCGTCAAGCAGGTGCATGACATTGATAAAAAACAGCCTGAATAAAAAAAAGTGTAAATTATATGTTCGTGGTGGTAGCGGATTAATAAGTCTTGAGGAATATTTGTCATGATTTTCTTTAAGGAACCAGGACTATGAAAGAATAAATCAATTCCATAATTGAATTCATCGCAGTGATCAAGCATACTATAGATAAGGGAGTTAGGTGCACTACTTGTGCCTTTAGTTGGTAGATAAAATGTATCAATCTGCCTAAATACCTTGGAGGGATAATATTGTATTCTGTGAGTGATGTCCAGGCATTCTAGCTTATAACTAATTTATTTTTTATGACTAATACATCCTCGACAGTTCTTCTGTCCTTTAGATTAAGCATTTTGAAGTTATAATTGTTTGGGTGTCCTCTGTTTAGCACATCTGAAGGCCAAAAAACGCAGGAATTTTTTTTTTCAAGTCGATCAGCATAAGTTTTAAACTATGAAGTCCACACAATAGAAGCAAAGTCAACCCCCTGAACACATATGCATTGTATATATATATATATATATTCCTTTGAACTATTGGCTTACAAACAAATGTTAGCTGGGCTTGGTGACGGCTGCCATACAACTCGGTGTATGACATGAAAGCCTAGGGAAAAACCCCAGATAAAAAAAACCCTGGCTCCCCGCATAAGTATTGTATATATATGTATATGTATATAAGTTTGTATATATTTCAGGGACTCTCTTCTTATATTAATAAACATGCACATATCGAATCTCAAAATAAAAAGACAAAAGCAGAAAAAAAAACTGAATACAAAAAATACGTATCAAATTTGTTTGAAATTCATAACTCGTTCCAAGAAAGATTCGGAAACATCGTGAATAGCCCTAAAACCATCTTGAAATTTATATATGAGATATATGGGATAATTATTGATGAGGTATTTTTTTCTGAATATTCACATTCACAACTTGCGCTTGGAACTGAGTTCTATCTGAATAGCATGCTATTGTCACGACCATGACCTGTTCGGAAACAATTAAGAGTTGTCCAAATTTTCCTTGGAATATCAAAACCCGGAATTTTTTCAGAAGGATCGGAAATGAGATTTTTATTGATCATTTCATGAGAGTTTCACTCAATCTTCC
>JARTUT010001927.1:0-38033 GCA_030674115.1 Micraspis discolor
CGTCATGAATTAACCTCAATTTGATCGAGAAATGTCAAATCAAACCAAAATCGTAACCCTGCTCGAGAGCAGGGTTACGATTTTGGTTATTAGAGCAAGTAGGGTTAGATTTGTATAAACATGAAAATAGTAAACAATGCAAGGACTTTGAATTATTTGGAAGTTGAAAAAACTGATCTTGGTAGAACCGAAAGACTATTGAATATTTCACAGAGATAATTAATAATCCAAATAAGTAGCAACACGAATTCGATTTAACGAAATGGAAGTTCAACTCCAGGTAGGAACTAAGGCAATTTAAGATCAAATTAAAAATAATACGCTCTTCCTAAATTCACAGGTTCGAAAGAAAACTTAAAGAACGTGGTTGAAAAGTTGTGTTGTTTGGATTGAAAGAACTCATCAAAAGTTTTTTTAACATAATGAAAATACAATTATGAACTACAGTTCTTGAAAGAAGGAAATGCTCAGGATTTAATATAATCATGTGCTTCTGAATAATGTTGCTGAAAATCATGTGGAAATTGTAAATTACAGATCAGTAATACAACTGGTCTGTCAACTGAAGGTGCGTTGAAATGAAACTTATAAATCCAATGATTTTCTTGAATTTTAACTTTGAAGGCTGTAGGTATTTGATCACAATTTAAATTTTAGGAAAACTCAAAAATAAAATTGAAGCAGAAACTTCAATGGAGAAAAATTCCATTTCTATAAATCACCTAGTTAAAAAAATTATTTGGAAACCATTAGAAGCATTGTAGAATGTACAGATTAGATTTGCTTTTCATTAGAAAAATAGAATTCCTTGTGTATTTTGTTAGCTGCAGTAATCAAAAATTTTATCAGCAGCTGCAAACATTGAATGTAAAGAGAAACTTAACCAGTCATCAACTGTAAGTATGTTGAAGTAACACAGGAAAACCATCTATTCTTATTGAATTTGTTATAATGATAATATTCAATTCTATTTCAAATTTCAGGATAACTCTATAAGAGAAGAAATAAAAGGCTCAAGAGAAAATGTCATTTGTGTGAAGCAATCTATATTGATAATAATTTGAAAATTACAAGAAAAACCTAAAAATGAAAGCCACATCAATAAAAAATCCTTTGAGAATTCTGTTAATGAAACTATGAAAAAGTTGCTTCAAATGTATGTCATGTGTGCAATACTGAGTATCTGCAAAGCATCGTATCAATAGTTTGGGTGTTCTGAGAATGCACAATATGGTAGCAATGAGGAGAAATTTTAAGGTAGATCATTAAATTGAAAGAAGAACCAGTAGAAGTGACCAAATAACTCTTTTTTTTTTTAAATTGGAATAAACTGAAATTTACAAATTCAAAATATTGTTTGTTAAAACCATCATGAGATTTGTCATTGCTGTTCCTAAAGTTAAGAGATCAAGAAGTTCTTTCATTGCCTTTTTGTGTTTGTTTCAAAATTTCATCAAGTATAATCTCGAAATAATGGAAAAATAGATTTAATTTTCTTTGTTTTACTAGCTGTTAATATTGATATTTTTCATTTTAATCATTTCTTGTCATTTTCTTCATTCCTAGTTAGGTACTCACAAAATAATTTTTTATGATCATTTTTTTACATGTATAGATATTATATGAGTCTAATTTAGTATTTTTTCCTTGTTAAATTTATTGTAGTTTCAGTAATTCCATTATAAGGATGTATTGGCTAATAAAATATTGCTTATAAAAATGTCTTTTTGTTTATATAAGCTTCGGGAATGGGCCCTTTTTATCTGAATCAGATAAATGCTCAAATAACGTGTTATGCAGATAACCTATGAGCATAAATAAAAGCGAATCAAAAGAATGACAGCACGGATAACCAAACCCGAGCATTCAAGCGATAATTTCTGGTTATTCTTTCTGGATTTCGAAGGAATAACCAAGAAGAACCAGCAATAACCGCTAGATGGACCAAAATCATAACCTGGTTACTCTTGGTTCATCGCTTGAAATACCTTTATGTTGTGCATCAAAACCAGAAGGGTTTTATACCAGCTAATTGACACTGGAAGTTTCTATTATCTTGGAGATCCTTAGAGAACCGAACATTCTAGCAAGTCATTAACAACATACAGTCTCTTACATCCTCCCATTCTATGTGAGATTTATGTTAAAAGTAATGTTGTGAGCAATCTCACTAAATTGTTATAAGAATAATTTTTCTGTTCTGTGACCTAACCTAAATATTAATATATGTGTTCTATGATAAAAAATTCTAGAAGAAGAGATGAGTTAAGAATGTACAATGTGTTAAGTTAAATAGTAGTCATTGTGTATTGTATTGTATTGGAATACAAGAGGAGATAGTAGAAATAAACCATGAAAAGTTAGTCTGACTTTTATTTTAACAGTGGTAGCAGACCGTGGTTTATGAAAAATGACTACGAAGGAAAAATACAACCTAACCCCATTCTCTGGAAATAACTTTTCAGCATGGGAGTTTCGAATCAAAAGTATCCTGCGGGACAATGGAGTTGTAGAAGCAGTTCTCAATAAAGATTATAGTCTGAACGAAGAAAATGAAATCGGGGAAGCCAGAGCCCAAGCCATTTTAATTGGAGGAGTAGCAGACACACATTTGGAATACATAAGAAACATGGAAAGTGCTTATGATATGTTTTATAATCTGGAGCAGGTATTCAAGCAGAGGGGAGTGCGCAGCCGATTGTTCATTCGACGAAGTTTAAATGAAATAAAGTTCAATGAAAGGGAATCATTGCAGAACCATTTCGTCAAACTGGATGAACTATTTTCACAACTACAAGATTCTGGGGTGAAATAAGCCAAGAAAAAAATAAATTACATTCTAATGTCAATGCCCAAAAAGTTACTGAAGCAGTAGTCACTGCCATTGAAACTCAGCCCAATCTGGAATTAGGGTTTGTCAAAAACAGACTATTGGGTGAAGAGGAGAAAAGAGCAAAACCAGTAGCTGAAACATCCAGTTCATTAAATTATGCTTTTTCATGTTATATATGTGGAAAACGAGGGCACAAAAATTCCAATGCAGATATAGAAATAAACCTGACAATACTTACCAAGGACGTGGCGACAGAAACCAGAACAGAACTACCCAAGGTTCAACAAGGAACACAAATGAGAATGGACGAGGTCAGAATTCGAATACATATAGTAGAAATAGGTTCCAGAATTGGTCAAGAGGAGGTTATGCAGCCACAGCTGACAACAGGGACGACCAAGCAAAGGTGGTATTTATGACAGACACAGGATCAGGTGAGCCATTTGAAAATTCTTACTTGGCTGAAAATAATTTAACCTGGTGTGTTGACTCTGGGTGTTCCGATCATCTAGTGAGTGACTTGAATGCTTTTTCTGACTATAATGAGTTTAAAATTCCTAAAAAGATATCTGTAGCTAAGGAGGTGTTTATTTAGAAGCTAAAGGCATAGGAAATATTGATGCAATTAGTTTTGTTAATAATAGAGAGTTCCATGTAAAATTAAGAATGTATATTATTGTCCTGATGTTAAAAAGAATCTTATGTCTGTTTCAAAACTAGAAAATAATGGTTTAAAGGTATTATTTGAAAATAATGAAGTACAAGCGTCAATCAAAGATAGAGCAGTTATGATTGGAAAAAAGGAAGGTTTTTATACTTAGTTAAAATGGAAATAGATAACTCGGCAAATTATACCGTTCACAACTCATTAAATTATAGAGATGATTTAGTCAATTTGTGGCATAGGCGTTTAGGACATTTAGGCCTACAAAATTTGAAAGTCTTAAGTAGAAGTGGTCTGGCGGAAGGTATGGATAAGTTAGATGAATTAAGCAATATGAATTTGAAAGATTAACATGTGAACCATGTATAATGGGAAAAATGACAAGGCAACCATTTAAGGGAAAGGGATATAGAGCAAATAAACCTTTAGAGGTAGTTCACACTGATGTATGTGGACCCATTTCTCCGACAACTTGGGACGGTTTTCAGTTATTTCGTGACATTTTTAGATGATTATTCTCATATGGTCATAATATATTTGCTGAAAAATAAATTTGAGGTTTTTGAACGTTTTAGAGAATATGAAGCTTACGCTACAAACCATTTTGGGACAAATATTTTAAATTTAAGATTAGATAATGGAGGAGAGTACACTTCAAATGAGATGAAGGCCTTTTGTAGAAGTAAGGGTATAAGGTTGAAGTATATAGTATCATATAATCCAGAAATGAATGGGAAAGCGGAAAGATTAAATAGAACTCTGGTGGAAAAAGCTAGAACTCTCTTAATAGACTCAAATTTACCAAAAGATATGTGGGGAGAGGCAATCTATGTTTCAGCATATCTAACAAACCGAAGTCCAACCAGCAATATGGATAAGACTCCTATCGAACTATGGGAAGGAACAAAACCAAACTTAGAGAAGTTGAGAGTGTTTGGAAGCATAGCATACAAACATGTGCCTGATCAATTAAGAACAAAGTTGGACAGTAAGGCAAAGAAGCTAATCATGGTAGGATATGGGCCAAACAGCTCCTATAGATTATGGGATCCTGAAAGAAGGAAAATAGAAATTGGAAGAAATGTTGTATTTGATGAGAACAAGTTGAATACACCAGACTCATTAGAAATAGAGAAACTCAGATATAACAGGAAAGTAAAACAAAGGAAGGAAATATGAACGAAGACATACAGGATGAGCCAAACATTCAGGAGGAAGAATTTATTCCAGTACATGAAGAAAGTAGTTCACAAACAAAAGGAATAGAAACAAGCCGGTATGGCAAAAAAAGACTATATTACAAATTTCGAATCCGAGGAAGAAGCAATGTTCGCTTATTTGTTGGAATATGATGATGATATTCCCAAAACCATAGATGAAATAGATCAACGGCCAGACAGAGATAAATGGATGAGAGCAGTGGAGGCGGAAGTAAATATATTAGAGGAAAGTAAAACTTGGATACAAGTAAAGAAACCTGAGAATATCAAGGCGATTGACACAAAATGGGTATTTTCAAGAAAAGAACTTAAAAATAAAGAACCAATATATAAAGCTCGACTTGTCGTTCGAGGTTTTCAACAAAAGGACCATAGTGAAGATACATATTCTCCTGTTCTTCGACTCCAAACTTTAAGAATTGTTTTAGCAATCGCAATACAGAATAATTATGATATACATCAGATGGATGTCAAGGAGCATTTTTATATGGGCGTATTGAGGAACAAGTGTATTTAAGCCCTCCTAAAGGCATCAAAGTAAAAGATGGTTTAGTTTTAAAGCTTACAAAATCACTTTATGGACTCAAAAATCACCAAAATATTGGTATGATCATTTTCATGAATTAATCACAAAATTTGGGTTTTCTAGATCGGACAATGATTGTTGCTTTTACATCAAAGATCGTATATATATTTTATTGTATGTGGATGATCTTTTAATTGTAGGAACAGATGAGAAGAAAATTTCTGAGCTAAAAGATTTTTATGCAATGAATTCAGGATGAAAGATTTGGGAAGAAATAATTTGATGTATTTGGGTATTTCAATAGTGAAAACAAATGATAGCATATTAATGGATCAGTCAGATTATTTGAAAAAATATTAGTTAAATATGGTATGGAAAATTGCAAGCCCATTGCTACACCAATGGATGTTAATTTTAAAATGACTAGCAGTGAATGTTTAATCGACAATACTCTGAACTCAGATGTCGATCCTTAATTGGATCATTGATGTATGTCACTGTAGGAACTCGACCAGACTTAGCTGCAGCAGTTTATTATTTAAGCCGATTCCAATCCAAACCAAGTAATGATTTGTGGATTGCACTAAAGCGGATTTTACGGTATATCAAAGGTACACTAAATCTAAAATTGAAATATTTCAGTAACAATAGCTGCTCTGTCTTGGTTGGTTACGCTGATTCGGGACTGGGCTAGGGATGAAGATAGGAAATCCACATCCGGATATCTATTCAAAGTATATGATAATGTAGTAATTTGGCGGAGTAAGAAACAGAATTGTATCGCACTCAGTACGGCAGAAGCTGAATTAGTTTCTTTATGTGAAGCAGTAAAAGAAATGATGTGGTTATTAAAATTGTTGAAAGATTTTAAATTAGACATTAAAGAAGTATGTATATTTGAAGACAATCAAAGTACCATTAAAGCTGTTAAAAATCACGATCAAAAATTAATGAAACATCTAGATATCAAATATAATTTTATTAAACAGTTAGTAGAAAGTGGATTAGTTAAGTTAGAGTATATTAATACACGAGATCAAACAGCGGATGTCTTTACCAAACCTTTAAGTAAAATTAATTTCAGAATGTGTATCGATAGACTTAATTTAGTTTCGATTGAGGAGGAATGTTAAAAGTAATGTTGTGAGCAATCTCACTAAATTGTTATAAGAATAATTTTTCTGTTCTGTGACCTAACCTAAGTATTAATATATGTGTTCTATGATAAAAAATTCTAGAAGAAGAGATGAGTTAAGAATGTACAATGTGTTAAGTTAAATAGTAGTCATTGTGTATTGTATTGTATTGGAATACAAGAGGAGATAGTAGAAATAAACCATGAAAAGTTAGTCTGACTTTTATTTTAACAATTTATAGGTTTTCCGCTTCTGCTGGTGCGCACCAGCCTCTAGTTGCCCCCTCTGTCCGCATCATGCAATGAAGTCTGTATATGATTCTGTTATATTAGGTTCAACTAAATTCAAAATTATATTCTTTCTGATCTGAAATAATCGGGTTGAAAATAAAAAAAGATATATAAATAGAGAATTTACATTTACTTTTCTAATAAGTAATAATAATAATGGGAAGTGAAATATCACTTACAATTTCAAATTAAAAACAAAGTAACAACTATACAACAACTTCCTCACCTAAAAAAAATTAAGAATTAAAATCTAAAACATTCAAAAAATATAAATATATCATAAGTTTGATATTGAATATTCAAATAAATAACAGTCTTACTTAATTTTTGTAATTTGTGAACATACCTGTGAGTATATTTGATATGGATATTTTCAAACAAAATAGTAAATATAAAAGTAATATATCACAAATAACTGCCAGGCCTTTCCATACATCATCAAATATGGAACTAAGGCTGACCTCCTATTATTTACAAATTTCATAATATAATACAAATTAAACATTACCTATATAGGGAGAGTGCCTGTTACTGGACTTGGAAACATTTTCGAGAACAAACTCAGCCCTGTAGAACCTCCTGGGATTTGAGAAAACACTGTCCATAATAGACTTATTATTTGAAAGACTGCAAACAGAACAGTTAATGGCGTACTTTGGAGGAAGAGTGCACTATATAAGGTTCCCACTAAGGTTACTATATAACAAAGAGTCACTAATATTCTTTCCCTAGAGAACATCAGCTTCAAGTAAGACCATGGGCCCATGAGAAAAAAAAAGCTGAAATTAGATTTATAGGACATAATAGTTGAAAATTATTTAATCTTACCCTAATACAAAGAAAAAACTTCCTAAGGTGAATAATAAAGAGAACTTCCTAGCTTTCAATATCAACATCGGAACATATAACATAGATAGGGAGAAACATATTCCACCAACAAAAATACACACCCCAAAGAAGGTCAACCTTTGAAAACGACTCTGAAATATTTGAAATGTATATCAATTTTATTTCATAGAATGTATGATTTACCAGACTAGGACAACATTGTTTTTTTGTCTCTTCGAACCAAGTTTCATTAGAAGATTGTTCTTCTGACCTGAACCAACTTGGCCTATTCTCAGGGACAAGTAAAGATGGTAATTGTATGTTACCAGGAAATATGTTTGTTGGCTTTCTAGAATTTTTCTTTTTGTCACTTTGTAGCAAAAGATATTCATCCATATCCTTTTTCAAATCCATCCTAATAGAAATATTCAGATAATTAGATGAACTTCAATTTTAGTTTTTTTTTAGATAGGTACTCAAGTTTTTTCCGTATAAAAGTGAAATGAATTTTTCAATCCTCTGGCAGATAACAGGGACTGTAACAAAAAATTTAATGCGAAGAAAATTCTAGGTTAATTGTCAAATATGTGTCAGAGATAATTGAAATAAGGAACCGATTTTCGTCTTCTTTTCTTGGCTATGTTAGGAAATCAGATGAATATTGCATTTTCTTGAACAGTTGTACCATGAATATTGAAAATATTGAAAAAACGAAAATAGAAAAAAAGAACCAGTATTGCATTTAAAATCAATCACTTTTTGCAAGTTTAGGGTCATTCGAAAACCAGAGAGCGCTATGAATGTGAAGTTACGGAAACTGCGAAATTTAAATTTATTAGCTGTTCATATACAGGGATCGTCTCCTCTCATTTATACGTTTCATTAGTTTCATCATAAATTTGTGAATTTCAAAATTTTCTTTTTTTTGAATCAGTTCTATTTGCAAATAATAAACTGTTTCAAATATCTTCTAACTTATTAAAATTTACATAGTGTGAGCTCCATTTTTTCGAATCATAAAATTCTTGAAATTTCTCGATCGTTCTGGCCAGATATTCGAAAATGATATCAAATAATTGTGTTTTCTTATGATATCAGTGTCACTCACTTGCGCGAATTAATATGTTGTAGGGCTCGTTTATACTGGCCACTACCGTATTCCGTAACCGGTACCGTAAAAGTTGAATCATATAGGAATTCAATGCTTTCGTTCATACTCATTCCGTAACCTTTTCCGGTACCGGTAAAATGTTCAATTTCTAGGGACAAATTCATAGAAATATATATTCATAGGATTATTTGGACAAATTACATATATATATATATATTAGATAATTAGATTAGATTATCTTATAAGTGACAATTATTAACAAGCATAGAGCAAAAATCATATCCTCTATGTTCTGTTTACGGATAAGTGGATAAGTTATCAGCCAGTATAAACGCCTACTGAAATTGTTACGGAATACGGTAACGGCTTACGGAATACGGTATACATAGCAGCTTTGGACGATCTTGTTAGCGTCATAGAACTTAAGGATCATAGAGTAAACCACTGTTCTTGACATCATGCTAATGAACAATCATTACTTGAACTCGAGTATTTCCGTTCGTCATCATTATATGTTATGAGATTCGAAGTAGACTAGTTGATTTTTTCATAGAGAATGTTGAGAGCGTGTAGCCTTCGGCCTAACATTCTTAAGCAAGACGCTAAAAGGATTCTTTATGATCAAATTATTTCGTTATTATAAAGGCCAGAGGGGTATTCGATAAGATAATTTTACTTTAATATCAATACATTGATTATCGATCTGACATTTAATATCTATTCATTTTTATTTAACAAAACAATAGTTATGCAAAGAAAATTGCTAAATGTTAAATTGGAAGAAGTGTTTGCTGAATTTGACATATTGTTAAAATCTACTCTTAAAGTAATTTCTCGCATAGTGTTGATTATTTCACCGTGGCCGCCTTCGTCAATTTTTAAGTACGGTTTTATTGAATTAGAGCTGCTATCTCCGGTTATTTTCATTAATTGCTGTTCAGGACTTCCATATTTGCCTAATGGCTAACTGCTGTTAATCTGTTCGAATTATTAGATATCTTTTTTTGTCTTAGAGATTCTTGATACGACTGGCCAATATATATGCACTGATTTTCAAAAGGAGTTTGATAGGTTAAATCGTCAACTTCTGTTATACAAGCTGAGTGCCCAGATTGGTTTTTCTAATGTTCTCGTGAGGTTTTTAATTTCCTATTAATTTGATCGTAAGCAGTATGTTTATCTAAAAGGAGGCTACTCTGCCCTTTATGTTTCCGTATTGGATGTGCCACACGGGTCGAAGTTTGGTCCGTTGCTCTTCGTTTTTGTTGTCAATGACCTGCTGTGTGATGATGATGACAGCTACGGGGAACGGAGCTAGGTTAGTGACGGCTCTTATAGAAATGAGGAATGCTAGAGCATAAGCTTATGCAGATGACCTCAAGCTCTGTTGTGAGGTACGATCAATTGGGGACGACCTTTCTGTTTTATTATTTGGTGTGTCAGAAGCTTGCTTCCTTTGAGCACTTCTAAGTGCAGTGTTGTTACATAGACCCGAAAAAACTATATAATATACAGTTATCGACTTGATGGTGAGGGAGATAAAGGATCTGGCCATAGTCTTTGATCTCATTTGTACCACACGTGAGTTATTTACTGGAGACTACGTTGAAAATTTTTGTACCTAATTGCAGATATTTTTCTGATCCAAAAACTATGATTCGGCTCTTTAACATTTGTGAGTAGCAAACATTATTTGGAGCCCAATATATGAGTGCCATAGACATCACATTGAAGTTGCGCAGAGGAGATTTTTCAAGTACCTCATCTTCAGAGAGAATGGTGTTTATCCATTAAGGGGTTTCGATCATGTTATGTTGTTACATGAATTCGGTGCTCTTGAGATCGATGTTAGAAAGGGTGTTGCTTAATTACTTCATGGACTCTTGCCTGGAAATGTGGATTGTTCTATTCTACTAGCTAGAATAGGATTCCACGTACGACTCCCTGGTTCTAGATCGATGCATTATATCTTACTACTCCCAGGACAAATGTTCTGTTGTAATTCACAATTACCGGCGAATTTGATTTGTTCTGAATTTAATCTAGTCTCCCATCTTTGTGATGTTCACTTCGACAAGGTCTCCACATTTTGCAAAATATTCATTGAGTCTTGTAGGAATAAATGAGGATTTAGATTATTATTGGACAAAATTTCCAAAATCACTTGTTGATCAAGTTGTCGGAATTTTGGAATTTGTTCGAAGTAATTTGAGGAAGTCTTCAAACCACATATAAGTACCAATCTTATCTAGTTTTCGTTGTTCTGGCAATTCAACACTTATTGGTGGGAATTGAAAAATTTTCTGATCTTCTCAGCTTTTTCAAAAGCTTCTTTTTGCCTTGAAAACGACAGTAGATGTCTGTTGAAACTTATGATGGCTATTATTCAAATAATAGTTCTACACGAGTTTCGTCATCAAAATTTCTCCGTCGACAACTGTTATCTTTTTTTATAAATGTTTGCATTTCAGTTTTGTTTTTTTTTTCAGTATATTTTAATATTTTCTATAATTGGGTGCTGACTGTTGAAAATTAATCCCTATTATTATAATTATTATACTATTACACTTATTATTTTTTTCTTGAATACAGGAATATTGTCATCCCATGTTTCACTTCTAGATTTTCAGAAACTAATTGGTCTCAAGAAAGGGCGACTAGAGGTCATATTTTTTCCCTTATTTGGACAATAATTTATGCAACAGAGCAAGCACTTTCGTTTGCAATATTGGAAATGAGTCACTATTTGTACAACTTGTCGATCTTTCTTTTTATGTTTTATTGAATAACGTATTGTATCCAATTCAGTTGGTTGGTCGTCCACCATTATTTTTCTCAATCTTGAACTAATCTATAAAGCAATAAGCTGGTGAACCACCTCGTCAAATTAAATCAATGGTTACTACATGGTGGTTCACTTTAATCCCATAATTCAATGATTCTAGTCAACTCACAAGCACCCATATTTATTGAACAGCATTTTCGCTGTAATCTTTTATTTTACGTTTTGCATTTCTTGCATCTCGCGAAGTTTTTGAATATCAAACTCTTAAATGGACCAAACATGATTTTGAAGTCATTGAAATATTTTTCCCAGAGTAACTAATAGCTACTACTCGAGTCTTTCAAAATCTTGTCGCTTCTTTTTATTCCTTAGTCTCATCGGAAAATGTAAATTAATAAACATTAGTGCTCTTATCAGAAAATAATATAATAATCAACAATAAGCATTGCTAGAAATCAGCCAAAATTGGCGGATCAGGATGCTACATCTAAGGGTAGACTCTACGAAACATTTCCCATATATCCAGATTGAGACCATGGCATTTCGTTCAAAGTTTGACAAGTACACACACCATATTTTCGAAATTTCATTAAGGGTAAATTATGTTCTAACATTTCATCATCATAGGATTATCATAGTATATAATTGCATTACAGAAAAGGATATATTGCGGTGAAATTAGATTTAAAAGAAGGAATGGGTGAAACCTCAGGAGTGCAGAAAATATGAGAATTGAATGGAAGGTACTTGCCGGCACGTGTTTCTGCTTATTGGCTTCTTCAGGACAAGGCACCAAGAAACCAGGATAGGGATGGAAAATAATTAATATGGAAGAAAACACAAGTTTCTCGGTTGCCTTGCCCTTAAGAAGCCAATAAGCAGAAACACGTGTCGGCAAGTACCTTCCATCCAATTCTCATATTTTCTGCAGACCTACGGTTTCACCCATTATCCTTCTTTTATAGTATATAATCTTAAGAAGATATAAAATTTTTTCATGTCTGACGAAATAGAACTTTATAAAATAAACCCAATTTGCATGGGATGGTTCGAATGATAGATTGTACACACCTAAAAAGTAAATGGTTTGAACATTTCGAATCATTATTCCTGATTACCACATTTGATATTTTTTCTCAGAAGAAATATTTAACATTTGATGACATTTCTATAAGAAATCTTACATATTTTATTTCATTTTATTCGAACAAGTTTCCGGGTTTTGATATATAAATAAATATTTTTTTTTATTTTTCTGATTTCCTTGATCACAATCCATATGAGTGTCCATATACTTGATTATAACTTAAAATGGCTCTACGAGGTCCTCTTTCGTAATATAGAAATGTTTGTTTTCACCAAAAGATCTGGGATTCAAACAAACCTGAAAGAAAACTCTCAGTTTGGTTATTGTTCATTTAGAGTAGGTTTTCCATGTTTTTATAACCCTACAAGTTTCGTCCCTGGTGCACATACATAGGACTCTTCACTATGGCTTGTGTGCGCCATGCCATAGACGCTGGGGATCTGCTCTCTTATTTAAGAATGGAGCCACAGAAGTTCGAACCTGGCAGCAGTCGCATCTGATCTTATTACTCAAGTCGCTAGACTACTCGAGACCAATGTTGATGCTCATTAAGAATCGCCACATTACTCCCTCCCCATTGTTGTTGATATCGTGGATCAGCGTAGGTGGCAATCGCCCGTTCGCTTGATATCACAAGATGCATCTAAGCTCAGATGGAAATTACCCGGCTACACCGACAAACCATGAACACGCCAATGCGAGTCCTTCAATTGTGCTTGACCTGAAGTATAGTTTACCTCGGCCAAGGATTTGAAAAATAAAAGAGTTCAAGCTATCAAAACACAATTTATAGGACCAAACAAAGTGAGGGACTTGAATGCCGTTTTGAGGAAAACGGATTTTATGAGTACCTTGGGTGTGTCGAACAATCTGTCGAAAAATAAATCGTTTTGACGGTATAATTACCCGCTCGATGAAATTTGGTACACTTGTTGAAAATGGTGTAACTAAGCTACCTTTGCGATGGCCTCGCTGAAAAGTTAGCGGTTTTTTGAAAAACTCAAAAAAACTCAAAAAAAGTAAAATAATGCATTTTTCTCGAATTGTATGCATCGTAAAGAAAATTTTATTGAACAAAAAATGTAGAGGACGTTGCGATCTACATTTTTTGTCATTGGTGCAATGCTGCACGACTAAAAGCGCACAAAGTAGGTGGCGCTAAAGTATCAAAAAAAGTGTTTTTCATGTTTTTCGCCCTGAAAATGTTGTTTTAATGCAAAAGTTTAAATATAAGAGTTGTTTCTTACCTTATTATCAACAACTTTTATTCAAACATCATTTTTGTACAATTTACCATTTTGAAGCTGCAGCTTGCAGAAGAATGAAAAATCCAAATATACTGTTGTACGCAGTATGAGTACACATCGGTAGTGCACGTTTAAATCAAGATTTTACTAATTTAATTTTTCTTAGCAATTAAACTTTAATAAATAAAATTTTAATTTGTTTTTGACAAGTATTATCCATTATTTGATTCGCATTCTGTTATGAATTATTTTGTTGAACTCTCAATGTTATTAACAAAGACAATTTTTAATGTTTTTCAGTTTTGTTTTTCATTTTTTAAAAATGTCATCAATTAAACAGATTTTTGAAGAGGTTTCGAAAATTTGGATAAGGGAAACAAACAACAATTCAATTAAAGTCATTATTTGAGTTTTAATTTTCAAGTAATTTTCAACTCTTTCAGTGGTCGCATGAGAAAAAGGCTACTCAGTCCAGCTTTTTTATGCTTCCAATGAAGAGGTTCTTTATATACTTGGTGATCGTTTTTATGTACATGTTTTCATTTCATAATGATTGTTTGACAGTTTTGAATCTATGCTAACTGGTTGTTCCGCATTGCTAATTTATCTTTTGTTAGAGCTTCGTCGTTTTTTTCTCAGTGGTTCTTGCTCTGGAGATTCACTTCTGGCGCTTTCTGAAGAGGAACTAGAGGCCGACCGTCTATCACTCTTTTGCGCCTTATTATTGCTCATTTTCTCCCAACATGACCTTGATACTAAATGTACTACTTGGGAAGGAAAATCCAAATCATCGTCATCAAGAAAAGTGTCTTCTTCCACCTCAATACCTACCGTTAGCAGAACAGTGTTGTATATGCAGCGCTATGTATTACTATAACTTGTAAATGGTAAGCTGTACGAAAAAAATGTTGAAAAAAAGTTGTTGATAATAATGTAAGGAACAACTTTTACATTCAAACTTTTGCATTAAAACAACATTTTCAGGGCGAAAAACATGAAAAACACTCTTTTTGATACTTTAGCGCCACCTACTTTGTGCGCTTTTAGTCGTGCAGCATTGCACCAATGACAAAAAATGTAGATCGCAACGTCCTCTATATTTTTTGTTCAATAAAATTTTCTGTACGATGCATACAATTCGAGAAAAATGTATTTTTTTACTTTTTTTTGAGTTTTTCAAAAAACCGCTAACATTTCGCGAGGCCATCGCAAAGGTAGCTTAGTTACATCATTTTCAACAAGTGTACCAAATTTCATCGAGCGGGTAATTATACCCGCACCAAATGTACAGATTGACTAAACTAACACTAGAAGTGGGCTTTGTTGTTGAAATGTTTTTCTGTAAACCGGATGATTATAAAGGGTTATCTAATAGGGACTTGACAACTTTGAATCTGAATAAAACACAAACCATTTGAGATATTTCAAAAACTTTATTATTGGCTTGAAGTACAAACATAACATTTATGAATGGAATTCGACTTCGTTCATATGGCCACTACGGGCTCGTTTGCAGCGGTCAATTCTCAGGACCCAATTTTCGATGACTCGACCTCACATTTCAGCCGAAACGGGGGCTATTTCGCCTACAATATTGTCTTTGAGCTCTTGCAATGTTGTTGGCATAGATCAGTGACTTGACATAGTCCCAAAGAAAATAGTCCTGAAGCGTCAAATCGCACGAATGAGGCGGCCAATCGACGGGGCCGTTTCTTGTAATTACACGCACACCAAATGTCTGCTTCAATAAACCGATTATTACGTGTGCTGTGTGGCAGTCTGTCACAGTCTGTCAATATGTAAAAAAGTCCGTATCTTGCAATTGGGGCAAAAAAATCGTTATCATGGCGCGGAAGCGATCGCCATTGACCGTAACGTGACGATTGTTGGCATCAACGAAAAAATACGGTCCAATGATGCCGCCGGCCTGAAGACCGCATCTTGCCGGATCTTGTCGATCGTCCTTCTATAGGTTCTACAAGGTGTTCTTCGATTCTCGGTATATCATCGTCTGTGATTAAGTATGCTTGTTTCAGTCTGCCAATCGTGACTGACGTTTCCGTTCCGTTTATTTTGAGTACGAAGTGTTTTTCGTTTCGCTTCAAGACTTCGTATGGTCCGTCGTTTGGATTCTGAAGACATGCTTTGAGCCATGGAAATGGACGTCGCTGGAGCCATATCTTTGAAAATGAAGCTTCTTCGTTCTCCGTGGTGGTTTCCTTTTGTTGGTTTGATTTTCTTTATTTGATGCATCGGAGGTGTTCTCTTCGTCATCCATAGTTCTAGTATCTAGGAAGCTTCGGGCAATCTGAGTATAGCAATTCTGCTGCGGTAGTTCTCAAATCCTCTAGCCAAGCCGCTCGCAACCCTTGGAGGACATCGTTCGCTATGTGCTGCCTTCAGTTGAAGATTGATTCTCTCTACCATGCCGTTGGCCGCTGGATAATATGCTGTTGTTCTTATGTGTTTTGTGCCTGTGAACTCATTTCTTATGATCAGATACGACTTGAATCCTTTGATCTGTAGTAATTCGGTAGAAGATTACCATAACCAGAAGTCGTCTTGGGTCTTTAGCAGTCGCTGGTTGACTGTATTCCAGTATGGCTTGGACTCTATCTGAATGTAGGTTAGGTTAGGTTAGGAAGTATGGCTTGGATTCTATCTGAATGTAGGTTGGTTCCCTAAAAAGAGATGAGGTAACCCAGGAATTTTCACTATATTGATCCATCAAGTATAACTTCAATTATTTTATTTAGTTTAACATTTCACTCGTCTCGTCTTTGAAATCAATTATTCCATCCTATTTATCCATAAAGAATTTTTGTTTTATTGTTAGAATCTCACAGCTATTCAAAATATTTTTTTCAATGTTGTCCAATTAAGTATTTCATTAAGATTATTTGGAACATGCTCTGGGCGGAGAGACAATTTCACCAGAGAGAATTGAACTAAATAGAGTTATCTCAGATATCAAAACGGAACAGAAAGTTCCAGAATATACGAGGGCCGTTCAGAAACTAACCTCCGGTTAATTGAAAAAAATACACCAAGTTAAGTAAAAATATTTTAATATATACATCTTACAACTACATCTTTGCCCTATTTTTCGACATAGTCTCCATTATGATTGAGGCACTCATCGTATCTCTTCACAAGCTTTGAAATTCCTTCTGCATAAAAATCACCCGCTTGTGCCTTGAGCCAGCCTGTGACCGCATCTTTGAGCTCTTCGTCGTCATCAAACCGCTGGGACCCGAGCCATTTCTTTATATGCATGAAGAGGTGATAATCGCTTGGCGCCAGATCTGGCAAGAAATAATGCAGAGGCCATTCTTTGAGTTTTGTGGTGGTCAGTAAAAATTTTCGGCACCCATCGTGCACAGAACTTACGGTAAGTCAATCTTGCTGTCACTATCTCGTACAAAAGAGTCTTAGAAATCTGTGGAAAATTAGTAGACAACTCCGCCATTGTGAAACGTCGATTTTCACGAACTTTTGCATCAACTGTCTGAACGAGTTCGTCAGTCACCAATGATGGTCTACCACTCCTCTCTTCATCATGAACGTTTTCTCGTCCACTTTTAAATAAACGTACCCATTCACGGACAACTCCTTCACTCATAAATTTTGGTCCGTACACGGCACAAAGCTCACGATGAATAGCTGCTGCAGAGTATCCTTTGGCTGTAAAAAACCTTATAACAGCACGCAACACACAGTTGGCGGGATTTTCTATTGCAGCACACATTTCAAACTGCCACAAAAACTAAACTAGTGCAGGTACGATGTTCACTCGACTACGGCTTGATGCCGACTGACCTGCTGAGCGCGTGAATGCACAGATGGCGCGCTACTCCCCCCCACTACCCGCACTGTGACCAATCGGAGGTTAGTTTCTGAATGGCCCTCGTACGATAAGAAATGTATCCAAAATGCAGCATTCCTATTGGCGGAACCGAATTTCACACTACGCTACGCTACGCAGCCCACATCAACAAATAGACCATAATCGTCGTTTGCAGAACAAAGCTCCATCAACACGAGCCACTTCATGTCTAGACATCCCTTGGGGGAAGCTACAGCAGGTAACCAGACACCAACGTGAAAATCCGTTTTTCTCAAAATGGCACACAAGAAATCATCTTTATCAAGATGGCTTAAATGATCCGCTTGCTTGTTGGGTTCAATAAATTGTGTTATGGTTACAATCATCCCTTTTATTTTGCACATCTTTGTCAGCGATATTTCAGGTTAAGGACAATTGAAAGACCAACAATTCTTTTGATCACGGGCTTCACAATATGTTAATTTTTCCAGTATGAGTTGGGGGATTGAAGTGAGGTTAATGTAAAAAACTCTTTCCCACTGTAAAACGGTAGTGATAAATTTCAACAATTTAGAATTTGTTTGCAATGTCGAAACTAACACATCCTTTTACTTGAGGCCCTTCACAGTGGAAGAGATTGTTGAAATATTTAACAAATTAAAGAACAAATCAAGTTCTGGATTTGATGAAGTTCCAGTTAAAATTGTTAAATTGAGTGTTGATGCTATTTCATCTGTTTTATGTCAAATAGTGAATAATTCTCTGAAGTTTGGAGTATTTCCTAAGCAGCTCAAGCTGTCAGTGATCATTCCGATATTCAAGACTGGCGATCCTGAGGACTGGAAAAACTATAGGCCGATAAGTCTGTTGAACAGCTTCTCAAAAATATTTAAACAAGCAATGATGTCCAGACTTTTAACTTATTTCAATAGCCTTGAACTATTTCATCCTTCACAACATGGATATTTGAAAGATCGGTCAACTCAGACCGCCATATTTCAATTCACCAACAATATCCTGCAGTTTTTAGAGGAAGGAAAGCTGGTCGCGGGATTGTTCATCGATCTTTCTAAAGCATTCGATTGTCTTAATAGAGAATATCTTATTGAAAAACTCAGAAAATATGGAATTGTAGGAAACGCGTTGGAGTGGCTGGTTTCCTATTTACACAATCGTTTGCAATGTGTGAAAATAACTGTAGATGGCCTAACATCCCTATCTACTTGGCTTGTGAATGAATTTGGAGTTCCACAGGGTAGCATCCTCGGAGTGTTATTATTTTTGATAATGATCAATGATATGTGCAATGTAACTGATTCGATGGAGGACACAGAATCAACGAACTTTGTAGATGACTCAAATTTTTTAATAGCACAAGGTAATATCAATGATTTGCAGCTGAAATGCGAAGTTGTATACGGAACAATTCAAGAATGGCTATCACGAAATAATTTTATTCTAAATGAAAATAAGACGGATGTTGTGGTTTTTCGCTCGAACAGATTGAAAAAGGATGAGCTAATGGTAAATTTAGGTGAGGACGTAGTTGAGTCATCGGCGTTTACCAAATTTCTGGGGGTTTTTATTGATGAGTTTCTACAATGGACAAAGCATATAGAGGAGCTGCTGAATAAATTGAACAAAGTATGCTATGCTACTAGAATTATGAACAAGTACATTGATAGTGATACGAAAAGAGCTATATACTACGCAAATTACGAATCTTTGATCAGATATGGGATAATTTTTTGGGGTGTGAGCTCAGCAGTTAAGTAGATTTTTATTAATCAGAAGAGAATCCTGAGGTCTTTGATGGGAATGCGCTTCAAGGAAACATGCAGAGGAAAATTCAAACAACAGGGATTTTTGACGGTTTACGGATTATACATCCATGAATATTTAATGTATTTTTATAAAAATAAAGCTGTGTTTCTAACAAATAATACAAATGTGAGTTACAACACAAGAACAGCAAACATTCCATATCATAGATTATCTCTCTCTGAGAAAAATCCATCCTATATGTGTATTAAGATCTTCAATAAATTATCATTCCATTTCAAAACTATTAGTAATTACAAACAGTTAAAAGTTAGGACAAAAAAATTTTTAGTAGAGCTGGAGCCATATAGTCTTGAAGATTATTTGGGTGCAAATTGATTGTTTTTCTTTTGTAGTATTTATTTAGGACGCTGTTTCATTTTGTGATTTTCTGTATGGGAATATAATTTGAAATAAAGGTATATTATCTATCTATCATATGGAACCTGTTTTTCACTTTCAAATTTACTCAGTTTCTTCTGTTCTTCGATCTGTTGAAACAAAGTGGTATCAATAAGTTTATTATAGGGAGAGTTAAATAGAAATCAATCCCCAGTAATAATAAACTCCTTACGGTGATTTGACAAATAATAATATAATGGAAATACATGGTGAATGAAAAGATGAAAATGAAAAAGATTTATCAAGAACCATGCAAATTTGCTGCAAATTGTCTAGAAAATTTTGAAAAAAAAAAATTTTAGGACCATGATATTGTCCATCAGGAGAAGTGTACATTAAAAGATAAACGTTTCTAAAGAATTGTCTTATTATCCGAGATTTTTATTCATTTTTTTTTCATTAAACCGCTCATCAATGGAGAGAGATGTTCTTCCGCTGCAACCTTTATAAGGGGTGTTTATTATAGGATGTATAAATGTTACAGGGTTAGTATTAAAAACTGAAAATTATAGATTGAAGACCCACAAGAAAAGCACAACATTTCCTCAAAAAAAAAGAAATTTATTCTAGGAAACCCATAAGTCAAAAAATTCAAAGTAATACCTTAGCTTCGAAGAAATTCTTAGCCCCGTTAACTCCAACTTTATCAACGTCTATCTCAGTTAACTTCGCCAATTGTGCCAATCCAGAATCTTCGTCAAGTTCACCTGCTCTTGCTTTTCTATAGACTAGAAGAAATTCTCTGAAGGATAAACGACCGTCGTCATCTTCATCAACCTCTTTAATCATAGTTTTGAGACCCAGGTGAGTTTGAGGGGCACCAAGAACTTCCATCATACGTTTCAACTCTGTTAAACTGAGGAAGTTGTCTTTGTTGGTATTGAATCTGGAATGGAAAATATTCCTTCATTAACGTAGAAATCAACAATACCAAAACAATATTGATAGATTATTAAAAAATTTTGAAATCACTGTATTTATTATGAGAATAAATAGTGAAAAACACTTATTTTGAAAAGAGTAATTCCAAAAAATTTTTCGTTATATCTAAACTACTAGGCCGATTTGACAGAATAACTAAATACGCCGAGATATTCGAACAGTCGAACCAACCACATTTCGTTCTCATGATCATTCCGATCGGGAGTCATCATGCTCACGGTATGAAAAATCGGTTTCAGCAAATACTATTGATACAGATTTCAACCAACTTCACAAATTTCAAATATTTAGAAACTT
This sequence comes from Micraspis discolor, assembly GCA_030674115.1. Lineage (NCBI taxonomy): Eukaryota > Metazoa > Arthropoda > Insecta > Coleoptera > Coccinellidae > Micraspis > Micraspis discolor. Next base: position 21,016 of record JARTUT010001927.1, read on the forward strand.
TTGTCAGCATTCTGCTCAGTTAAACGAAAGCGTCATAAAATTTTTCGATTAACTTTTTTCGTACCCTGTATTATAAGAAGTGTTCAGGTATCGAGACTATTTTAGCTTTGTAGAGTATGGAGAATAATATTATAATCTCAGTGTTAAGATTTAAATAAATAATAGTTTCAAACAACTAAAAAAACACGCTTTTGTTAAGAATCCAACTAAGAAGTAGAAAATAAATTTTAAAGAGTTTGAATTATGAATAATGTAAATACGAAATGAATGTATAGTATTGTGAAAAAGAGTGAGGTGCATAGTGTCAACAATTTATTGACAGATATCAGTAGAAGGATTATCATTTTTATAAAGACTTAAAATGCACCTCACGCTTTTTACAATATATTTCTCATTTACATTATTCTTAATTCAAACTTTTTAAAATTCATTTTTACTTTTTAGTTTGATTCTAAACAAAAGCGTGTTTATTTAGTTTTTTCATAACTATTATTTATTTTCAATTTTTCAGGTAGTTTTTTTAATTTAGAACAATAGGATTGTAGATCTGCCACTTATAGTTTATCTTGCTTTCATTCGAAGCTAAGAAGAATTGACAAATAACGATTTCTAAATTGCACAACCTGTATATCAATCGATAACATTGTATTATTAAATGAGACATCCGGTAAGCAATACAATCCGAAAACTTGCAGCAAGCATAAAAGAATTCAAATAAAAGCAGAGATATGCAAGCATATAAAACACCCTGTATATGAATCGATGACATGTTAGCTGCTAGGAATAAGAACCCGTATGGCTCATCCTGTATATGCATCGTTACCATTTTATTGAATAAGTAAGATCCCTCACGCAGAAAACCCGAAAACTTTTGAAAAAACACGAAAGAAGAGGTGTTCGACAAGGCTCTCTCTCCGAGAGCTGCATACAGTTTTTTGTACCGACGCATTCTGCAGCCAACTTCAGAGAGTTACATACAAAGAAGCAAACATACAATACAAGTGAAGCTAATAATAAAATAAAAGCATGTTGATTAAAAAGACAGTGGGTTTCATAAATATCGCTCATCAAGGAATTCACAGAATACTTCAACTGATAAGTCAGATTGATCAATGCAATGCTGATTTCACGGAATTTTAGATATAGAATCTCTTGATTAACGAGGTGATCTCAATAAGCCACCCATATAATACTAAAATTGAAATTAGATTCTACTTGGTTACAAACCAACTTCAGGGTGGGTTCCAAGACAGATAATCACTACGCTATACTAGGTAGTTGATGACTATGGGACTTTTCGATGCAGATCTACTAGCGAGTATTTATTGAATGTTTTTTTCTGGAAGTATTAGTAGTCCAGTCATTTTAGGTTTTATCTGCGGAAAAATTCCTAGTGAGCTGAATTTTTGTATACACCTTTATTACGGCTTTGTAATGAAGATGTGAAAAATCGACATTGATATCGTGCCGGCTAAAAAAGTTGTAAAGGTCAAAAGGTCACGAAAATCAGTTTTCGCAAATATCTCGCGATCTATTGCTCAGAGGTCAATAAAGGTCATTATAAAAATTGTTTGTCGTGAAATTGTCTACAAAAAATGTCTCATGCATTTTTCTGTAGAATTAACCGTTTTCGGAGTAGAGCGCCGAGAAAGCGACTATATTATAACCATGCACTCGTTTCCTCACCACCTTCGAGGTAGAATGCAGGGCGCGTTTTTTTTACATGGTTCCCCCCGTAGGCATAATCTATAATATGTAATAAGAGGTTTTTTTTATTTACGAGTGGATAATTTTTTATTTGTATACAGAAAAATACAGAAAATCTAATTTTAGTATATAATTTTTTTTTAACATTCATTGTCGACATCTTCAGTTTCTGTGTCATCAACAGTTGCTGACAAAACGTCGAGCGGACTTATTCCTATATTTGAATCAACATCTTCATCGTTTTCATCATTGGTTGACTCGGCGTTTAAACATGACTGGCCACGGCAATGTCCACAAACTTTTGAACATCTTAATCCAATTTTTCTGCATCCACATTTGCCGCTGCAACCTTTTGTACAATTACAGAAGATTGTGTTAAGTAGATTATCGGGTGCTGGTGGTAATAAAGTTGTTATTGGCTGCAGTATATTATTTTTTAACTCCCAACCCCACTGTTCTGGATCAATTTCTCTTTCTAGCCAGGTTTGTATTTGATAATACACTCGGTAAATATGCTGTTGAGCTGCTGAAGAAGTAGGTGGTAATAATGAAAATTTCACAGCTGTACTTTGCCTTGTTAGTTTAGAAAAGCTACAGTATCTGTAACTATCTATCGAAAGTTCTGATTTTGGAGCACTGTACATTGCTAGTAAAAAATGTGTCCCAGCATTGACAATGACATCTCGAGAGCAATTTTCTTGTTGAAATATTTCTGCAGAATTGGTTAAATCGGGTCTTTTTTCAAACATCTTCATGATTTTCAATTTTCCTTTTCCAAAAAGTGCTGAAGTTGTATCACATCCGGTCATGGCATGTAGAAACAGAATATTTTTCTTGCAATGTGGATATTTGTTAAGGCTATCAGTCGAGTATATTTTTGTTTCAACATTATTTTTCCTGGTTTTTAAAAAAATTGATGTAGGTTGATCAAGTATTTGTGTGCGTGCTATGAGAAGTACCAACAGATCTATGTCTTCTCCAACAATAATTGTAGTATTATTTATTGATTTTTCAATCGCTGTTTCAACTATTAAAACGTCAGCATCATCACGTGATTGTCTTGTAGCAATACCAACTTCTTCGAACTTCTTATAAGCATTTCAATTAATTTTCTTTTGTTAAATCGATTAGATAAGAATTTTTCTTGACTGATAGGAACTTCCATCGATTCATTGAAGTGCACTTCACAAGATGTAGAAACAGCAGCGGTTCGTCTTAGTTGTTCCATCGCTTTGATATTTTTACTGGTATCAGAGTAACCATCAAAAATGACAACAGTATTTGTTCCGAAATTATTTGATAAATAATTAATATATTTGTGAATGACAATATGAAATGTATCATTCTTTTGCCATACGACACGGTGCAAAAGAAATCCACCATCGATTATGTATGTTGCATCACAAACTACTTGATAATTAATTGGCTCGAAGTAGTTGTATATTTTTGACTTTTGAGTTTTTCTCATGCCAACATTATCAAATAGTGCCGTTGGGTATGGACTTAATTCGTATTGTAAATATTCACAAAGATTTTCCTCAAATTTTTTATTCAAACTAATTCGTTGAAATAGCAATAACGGATCGATCGTTCACGGGCACGAATTGTCCTGTCTATACTAGTATTACTAGTGTTATATGTATGTGTATGGAGTAGATTTTACTAACAACACACTTACAAACATAAATAAAAAGCAATAGGGTGTACGCCTTCGTATACAATACTGTATGTGAGTGCATTCTAGTCTCTACTCCGAAAACGGTTAATTCTACAGAAAAATGCATGAGACATTTTTTGTAGACAATTTCACGACAAACAATTTTTATAATGACCTTTATTGACCTCTGAGCAATAGATCGCGAGATATTTGCGAAAAACTGATTTTCGTGACCTTTTGACCTTTACAACTTTTTTAGCCGGCACGATATCAATGTCGATTTTTCACATCTTCATTACAATGCCGCAATAAAGGTGTATACAAAAATTCAGCTCACTAGGAATTTTTCCGCAGATTGAGGTTTAAAATAGCTAAAATGACTGGACTATAGTTTGTCGAGAATGCAAACGGTACCAATGTATTTGTATGATAAAATTGCATAAACAGACAAATTTTATTCGAGAAGTGTAATTTATAGTATATAACATTCTAGCAACGTAAGAGGGTTTTTACTGGCGAATGGAGGATATAACTTACGAGCCGCAGGCGGTTCAGTTACCTCCTTGAGCAAGTGAAACCCGTTACCTTGCGTGTATTGTTTTATATTTTATTTATTTCTCATTTGTAAAGAGGTTAGATAAATTCCAAAAAAATCTCAATAATTTGTCGCAAATGTCGTAAGCTATGAAAGCGTTGCCAGGAACATGTCTTTTTATTTTTCTTTACATTTGTTTTGGCGAAACCGAAAATGAATGTACCAAAAGAAATTATTGAGGCAGCCAGCAGTGTAGCTTCAAGTTTATTACCTGCAAAAGCAGCTTCAAGGTACGAGCGAGAATATTAAGGTTTAAAAGAACCAAGTTATACACCGGCCACTCTTTTCGCAGAATTAGAGCCACTATGGGTGCGGATTCGGATGAAGATATTTTAGCACTAAAGCGTGCAGGAGGGTGGAAGAGCACCGAAATTGCGATGAGTTATGTCGATGATTCGGTCAACAAAGAAATCGAAATCGAAATGTTTAGCAAATCATTTGGTAGTAAGGAGAGTACAAATGTTCTGCAGTACTCGAGTTCAGCAGTTTCTGAATCAACAGATGGTTCATCATCATCAATATCCACTCTTTCATCATCAAAAATCTGTGTTACTGGAAATAACAATTGTACCACGATTTCCAACATATATGACGATAAAACACAATTTTCTAATGTTTAATAATACTACTGACTCGTGAAAATTTTGCAAGTTAACTGTCAGTTTTACAAGTTAGTGACTAGATAAAATAAACTTTCTTGATTAATATTGTGTTTTTGGAAACTGACGTTTACAAATGAGAAACAAATAAATTTTTTTCCATTACTCCGAAACTACCGAACTAATTTGGCAGAGATATTACTCCTCAAACCTACCCTGAAAGTTTCAGCTCTCTTATTCATTTTGTTCGGACGTAATCGTGCCTACGAACGGACATTTAGGCAAATCTGTAAGTTCTCTGTTCGAAGTACAAGAGTGCTAAAAATGGGGAAGATACTGGCTTCAAGTTAGGTAGATGTAGCGCTTACGAGTTTTTTTCAACTTTGGGAAAATCATATATCCGATAGTATTAGCTTGTCAAAGTTGAGAATGATATCATTGTACTCTATTGACAGAACTGAATCACAAAAAAATGTTATTAAAAAAAGTTCTTCTGTTACGCCGAAAGTACTGGGTTGTCTTGGATGAATAACGAACTCGGGCGAGATATCCATCCCTGAAACCTACCCTGAAAATTTCATTCCTCTAGCTCATTCTGTACAGGCTAAGCGTACCCACGCATGGACATAATCGATTTTGACCAGGGATTCCTCCTATCGGGCCGATCTGACCATCTTTACGAGATAAATATACAGGGTGAGTCTTTAACCACTGCGTTAGTTTCAACCATAGGTTCTTGAGATAAAAAAAAACACTTTTTTCATGACGGTTTTTCCATATTCAGCTGCGTTAAAAAGTTATAAGCATTCTGAGTTTTCACATTGGGCAAATACCCCTCTGTAGTCCAGTTTAGTTTGAATGAAAATACCTTCCACAGCATCCACTAATGAATCTGAATGTTTTAAAAACACTATTTTCCTCTAAAAAATTATTCACTCACTCATGTTTCATCCGATGAGGTCCATATCCAGAAGGAAGATACAAGATACTAATTTTCTGTTAAAAAAAATCAACACCATTAACATAGATTTTTGTTGTTCTACTATAATTTCTTTCTACTCAAAGATTATAAACCATCCCTTTCTAGTGAGAAATTTCAAAAAAAACCTCAGTATTATTAGATATTATCATCATACATTTGTATTTTTCTTCTTAAAATTTCCAAATCATAAAAACCATTATTTCTATGAAAACTTTCAAGGCAAGAGGTTGTCACTGTGCTTTTTTTTCACTCAAAGCCAGAAAGAATCCTCTATGATTTTCCAAACACTGATATTTCTGAAGTTTCTTCTCCTTGACAGAGACCACTGAACAGGTCTATGAGGTCTCTTGATATGATACTGTTAAAAATATGAAAATATTTTTCGAAATCTTCAACAACAATGAATGATGTCACTATGAATATCTATTTTAAAGTGATATTACTTTGCTTGATGATTATTTTCTGTACTGAATTCCAATAAAAATTCACTTGGATAGATTATAAGTATTCCCAGATTTAGGTGTGCAATTATATTATACCTGCTTGTTGAAATTGAGTGTGATCACCTAAATTTGATTCTGAAAAATCAACTAGGTGTTCTTCAATAAAAAATTTTTTGTTAAATCAATTATATGAATCTATTCTGTTTAAACTGATTTCTGAACATGCGTACATTTTTGGTTGTTTTAATTACACGTAAACAAAAACATAATTATTGAATAATGGTTATTCATAGATTATGTCAAATTTTAATACCTTACCATAGAATATTTATTTATTATCGAATCCCAGGAGAGAAAAAATTAATAATTGCAAAGTTTTTTTAAATGAAAGATAATATCTGTAACCATTATTGATCTTCAGTTGCAATTTTCCTCAGAATAACTTGAGTGAATTATTTTCACATTAAAATATTATAACGTCTCTGTGGTGGGTAGTTCCCAATAAAATAGTGTTCTGTGGTTCCTTGTTGTTTTGATTCTGTTTGAAAACTGTCAACAGTTATTTGTAGCTTTCTTTAAAAACAATGTGGAAAATATTGTAATGATAATTTCGGTAGTTTGAAATTATTCAATTCAGTATGAAATGATTATGGTCAGAAAATGCATTCTATTCTAATCTTTCTTGTTCATGATAGTTTATAGTATATTTATAGTAGTTATAGCTTACAGTTTCAATATTGATTGAATTTTAATTAACCATGCATCATAACAAACATTCAGAAATATTAAAACTAAGTCAAATTCTATTATCTCCTAAGTTTGTAAACCAGGTTGTATCAGTGAAAAAACTTCTATAAAGGTACAAAACAAATCTAAGAGACAGGGTTCGAAGTTTTTAAAACTCATATGAGCTTAATTTGAAGCATTCCTATGTTAGAATAGATATAATTTGATGAACCCTGAAAGTCTGAAGCTATAAAGAACCTACTCTTCATAAAGACAAGTCTTCAATTTAACAGGTCCTGACAGAAAATACATTACCTATTTCAACGGTCATCATGAAAATATACTGAAGTACCTATGTGAGTGATGGAAAACTTTTTCTCTATTTATTATGGAATATTACTATGGATTAAATATTTAACAAGGTGCTAGACATCATTTAAAATAAATACAGCAAATGGCAATTTAGATATTGTGGTGGATGGAAGACAAAAATTGTTCAGTTGTTAATTTCATCTATAGTGTTTAGTGGTGGAACCATAGACTGGAGAGATTTCCCCAACCTTTTGTAGAAATATTTAATAAAATATGGCAACATTGAACAAATCTGATTATTGAATCATTTCAGTACAGTTGGATTTGGGAAAATCAGAAAATTTGGACAAAATTATATCGATTCAATTCCTTTCAACTTCAAATATCTCAAGAATGGTGTAATTTAGGAGAAAAGTGGATGAATGATTTTATCTGCAAAAAAGACTAATGATTCCAGGAAGTACAAGATAACAATATGGACCTTTAGTTCAAGCGATATTTGTTTTTCATGCAATACTGTAGAGTAGTAGTGAGAAACCCAGAAGAAATAGAATAAATCTATTGATGCCAAAATATGCACGAGTGTTATCAAAAACCATCTACAAGAGATCATTTCAATTGATATTGTCGTTTGAATATTACTGGTGAAAATGCAATTTTCTTATGAAATTTCAACACATTCAAGACATCTTTTGAACGGGGCCAAATTAGGAAAAATGTTATAGGAAGAAAATGTTTCTTTTGACGTCAAGAATCTATGGTTAAAATTAACACAGAGGTCAAAGACTCGCCCTGTATAGGTATAGGTAAAAGTATAGGATTATTATAAATAATAACTTGATTTATTGATCATGACCCTTGAATTACCGAGTAGGTACGCAAATAAATAATTTTCATGTAATAAAGGATATATATGATAGGATTAAAATTTATAGGATATGCAGGATTCAATATATAGGATAAGATATTGTATAGTAAAGGATGCAAATAACTTGTATATGAGTTTGCCTACGAATTTCTCGACATGGGATCAATCTAGTAGTTTGAGTTCGAAACCATTTTCGGATCGAGTTTAAAAAAAATTATAAAGATGTACGCAAAAAGATAACTGGCTCTTGCACTAGGAATAAGCTCTCATATATGTTCCCATGTATGAACTAAATAATTTCGAAAACAGTTTTAGATATGTCAAAAGACTTTCATCTACACTTAAAACTGCGGATACTACTTGATGAGAGATCGAATATATCAGAAATGAATTTGAGGGGAAAAAAGTAGAACCGCCATGACGTGAGGTCAGGAGCTTTTGCGCGCTTGCGACTATTCTTCCGTGTTTTGGAGCCTTATGAAACAGACACAACCGACAAGAAGAATAAAAAATAATCAATGAACATTGAATGAACAACAACAAGACATACTGTTAATTATCTTTCAACCTCAAACCTTTCTCAGAAAAGCCTTAAAATATCGCATCCTATTTACAACTGCATATTCCCCAACACAAGGATATTTTAATATAAATATTTGAAAAAAATGTATATAAAATAAATGTGTCGTCTCACTGATTTGTTATTCTACACGGTTGCCGAAGAAATAACACGGCCGAAAATAATTTTTTTAACTCACAGACTCCGCTCACGCTCGTCCTAGAATTTTGTCTATTCTTCCAAAAAAATTTTATTTTCCGGACTTGTTACGTTAATTACTATTACAGACATAAATAGTACAGAATGTACTTCAGCAAAACTTTATTATTCAAAATGTAACTCCTGAACAAATCACAGTGTTAGGCGAAACAATTGTTGTGTAAAACAATAAAAATATGTGGTGAAATTTCTTAGCTATTTTCTATCTTATTTTTCATTTAGATTTTTTTTTATTGAACTATCCTATTCCTCAACTTATTTAAATTCTCATCTTATTTGTTCTCTAAACTCATTCCCACTATGCAGGAATATTGCCCTATTTTCCGGACTTGTAGCGTAAATTAATATTCGAACCCTCATTTCTTACATCTGCAATACCCAAAATATATAAAAAAGAATTTTAAGTGAAAATAATTTTTCGCAAAACATCACTTTCCTTCGCTTATCAAAGTTGGGTGATTTAAGTTGAGATGCGGGAATCCCTAAGATACCTGTCCTTGAGAAGTAAACACATTTAAAGACCGGTTCCGCATTGGCAGACAATAAAACTCTTATTACTAGGTCATTAGTCCTGTGGTTCGTGACAACCGACACGCATCTTTCCAATGGATTGAATCGGATCGAATTTCGACAAAACAGATCAAAATCGAGACCAAATATTAATCCAACACTCATATCCATCCTCCCTAATACAGATAACAATGAATAGATAACACACATCGAGAAAGTGCTCCGGTTCCCAATCGAAATAAGCTGGAGCCAACGTCATTCTCTCTCTCTCTCTCTCAGTCACACTAACGTATAAAATATCCGACGCAGAAGAGCCAGAGCGAAATAACAGGACTCTCTCTATCGCTTACGTGTACCTCTACCGTTCGATATTCCATGCACAACAAACCATTCATGAATCCACAGCCTAAACATATTCGAACGAAGCATTCGTTCAGTGCGTCCGGTTCGCTATGACACTTAAACGAAATGTTGACATTTAATTTGATACGTACGCTTGTCTTGCTATTTCTCTTATCATTATGCTCGGCGAATTTTAAACGTGAAGACGAAGATTGCTTCTGCGAGCTTAAGGGCAGCATAGAAGATTGCCAGTGCGAGGTTAACACAGTCGACGATTTTAACAACGTAAAGATATACCCGCGATTGCGCAGCTTGCTCGTTAAAGACTATTTCAGATATTTCAAAGTGAATCTCAAAAAGAAATGCCCTTTTTGGCACGATGACAGTAAGTGTTCTATGAGATATTGTTCTGTGCAATCTTGTCAAGAAGATGAAGTCCCTGTTGGTTTAAAAGGTACTGCAACTGCAAAGAAACAAGGTCTTCCGTCTGTAACATGTAGAAATGATCAATCTCAATGCGATCTTTCGAACCAATGTCCCTGCATACCCTTGGAAGATGTGAACAAGCTGCAGAAAACCCCTTGCAATGGCCCTGGATCCCTAGACTACCTTAATACATCTCTCAGTGAAAAAATCGTGAAAGATATGGAACTCTGGACAGCACACGATAACGCTCAAGAAAACTTCTGCATTTTAGACGAAAATGACGAAGACTCAGCATACGTGGATCTCCTCTTAAACCCGGAAAGATATACAGGATATAGTGGAAAATCTGCCGAGAGAGTTTGGAGGAGTATTTACACCGAAAATTGCTTCCAAACTTACACGTGGGAGAAACCCTCGTTTTTCAAATTGGACCAGATGTGTCTAGAAGAAAGAGTCTTCTATAGGGCTATTTCAGGGCTACATGCCAGCATCAACATTCATCTATGTGCGAATTATTTGTTGTCTGATCCAAACAGGCCGAGTTTGATAAAACCAAATGGTCAATGGGGTATGAATTTGAAGGAATTTGAAAAAAGATTTTCGCCTTTGAGTACGAAAGGACAAGGACCGAGCTGGTTGCGGAATTTGTATTTTCTGTATCTGCTTGAAATGAGGGCTATCAAGAAGGCTGCACCTCTTTTGGAAATCGAGGACTTTTATACTGGTAAGAAAAATGAATATGAGATTGTATTCCGATGGAAATAGAACATGTTTTTCTCATTTCCTATCTAATTCAATCCACAAGTTCCAAAAAATTGAGAGAGAACTAAAAAACATTTTTGATACCGCATTACAGTCGTAATCACTTCAAGAAAAATGTTTTTAAGAGATTTTGGTACCGGCAAAAAGTTACAATTTGTATCAACAGAATAAGATTTTTTTTTGTAAATAACTCGAAAAATATTGATACTTGAGCTGAAAACTCATAGAAGATGAGCAAATTCTCGATAGTGCAGTTTTAGAACTGGGTATTAGTACCCAGAACTTTTTGTCTAACGGAAAGATATAGCGTTTTTTTTTCGTAATGAAGTCAGAGAAGTTCAGAGGATAAAGATGAGAATGGATATTTCTTTTTCAACTTATACAAATGATAAACGATACCGATCAAAAGTTGATAAATGGAAGTTTGTAAGTATTTATGGATTTCACCATAGCGTATTCTGTCTTCTGGGAGAAAAATTATACAATTCCTGGACATTTCTTAAATTAATGAATTCGATGAGTTTTATTTTGACAACCATAGATTTCTTGAATAATAACCGATATCTGGACTTGAATAAATGAAGGTTTTGAAAGAACATGAGTTATGTGATTATGATTTCCATATGATTTTCTGAAAGAAAGACCTTGTTTCAACAAAATGCAATTTTGGCTTCAAACAAAACTGAAGAAAAGCTGTGAGTGGATATTTCGAAAATATTGATGAAGCCATTTTTTATGATCTTTCCAAGGACCCAAATATAAATAGTGGCTTGCGCATCCTGTTGAAACAAAATATAAAAAGTGCATTAACATTTGGAATGGGAATTTCAGAAACATGAAATGAATCTTCACAGCATTTTCAGGCGTTCAAAACAACATTCAATTTAATTCGTTTTAATCTTAGTCAGTTGCGTCGACACATTTATTTGGGAAATAGGAAATGTGTAACTACTTTTACCTGTAATTCAATGCAATGAGACCCAACAGAATTGTTGATCCCGTAATGTACATCTGTTTCAAAGACGTGTTAAATTTGAATTCATTTGTACATGTTGTGTGAAAATTTCAGTGTTACCTAGTTCTTTTCAACATCTGATATTCTTTTCATTTTATTGATAAAAAAAACACATTTACGGACTCAGGCAATCACCAGGCAACGTATAGCGATCTACCAATAATAAAAAAGCGCTCATCGTCCAAGTGATGTGATTCTTATGCGAATTTGTTCGAGCACTGAAGACCTACCAGTCGTGCATATCTATTTTTTTCATTTCTTCTGATGTCTTATCTAATTTTCCTTAAATGCATCCCCAGTGGAAAAAACAACTGGATGTAGGCCTGAGGAACGAGGGTGCCATAGAAATGACCCAGGCTGTCCCACTCATCTATTCTCCATTTGAATATTCGTCAAGTACAAATAAGCATTTAATACAGGTTAACATGCCCCAAATCTTCCAAAGTCAATAGTACGAAAGTTCCTACGATTACGAAGGACGCGTAGTAAACTAGTAAACGAAGCCTATTGAATCTGTGCTGAACATCGGCGTCAAAATCTCTCACTCATCCTAAAAGTCGAAATACCAGCTGTCTCGCTCTGACAGACAGCATAAACTACTATCGTTCTCATTTATGATTTTCTTTCATTACAAACAACGAAAACGCAGATCACTTTAAACCGAAAAGTATCAGGTATGTTTAGTGGAAGTTGGATATCTTTGCCATAAATCCAAAATAGTACCTCTATTGGCAAGAAAAGTGTATTGGGTCTATTCGGAACCTAGACGGCATTGGCCATACTCTGAAACGTTTTTCAAGGGTAGTGTGGTCAAAGTTGAATGACAATAATTTTTTGAACTAAAACTCGTTAAAATTCAATTTCTGAATGTTTGAATGAATAACCTCATAACAGACAGAATAATTCGACGAAATCAGATGATTAATTTATGGAATATTGAATATTTTCTTCTTTTGGTCATTTTTAAAAATATTTGTAGCCAGACGATTTTCAGTGACGAATCGATCATGATGATATTTTGAGAGTTATAAAGGAAGAACACATTTCACATGTTCATAACTGCCCAATTTTTTTGACCCAATAACTACATCAACTGTGATATTATGAAAATTATTCTATTCTGAAAACTTTAGCTAAACTCCTTCGAAAGTTAGAGCATATACCTAATGAACGACTGGCTATACGCAACTTTGACCACTTATTTTTATTCAAGAAGTTCAATCCAATCATCTGAGACCATGAGCGTAGGACCTTGTCAGTTTCTCAAAAACCAATTCATACTAAATAATTGATCATCCTCAAACCACACAAAATATCAAATGGAAGGGATTGTTTTTGATGTATTGAAGAATTATGATAAACTTCATTTGTTTCTATCAAATTGTCCAAAACTTCCAAAAACTATTCTTGCTGTACTTTGTAAAGTACCTACGTTGTAACGAAATATACTTAAGTAATTTTGTTCTGGGAATTACACAGATAAAACAACTCGAATTTCTCTATTTTTAGTTTTGTTATCTGGAGTAATGAGCATGATAATAGACAATGTTTATGGAATGTTGCCATTACTGAGTAGTTCAATAGTTTATGACAACCATCATGGATGATTGCGCCATATGATCCTCAAATAATATCAGGTATACCGGTATGAAGTGAGCGTCAAGATGTACATGTCTCGATGGGGAACATTTGTTGTGAAACGGGTGTGATCTTGGCAGACCAAATCCAGCAGACCGTTTGTCGGAAATACCCGAACGGCATGGTCATTGGCGTGCGGGTTGATTCAAATTATTCATTGAATAGGCGGAATTCTCGGGAAATATCAACAGGAATAAATTGAAATTTGGCATTAGGAAGGGAAGAGATAGTAGAAATATAGTGCAAGTGAAATTTTTCTCTTCCCTATTATAATTCGGGCATTTTCCGACCTATATAGAAACATTAAATATCTCGGAAACTACTCGATAGAACATTTTTATTTTCTAGATGAAGTTGGATGACACCATAAGGAATTCAACTATGAAAAAATTTTCGACCGCCCGACGGTCCATCATGTGGTTTTCCGATATATATCGATATAGCATTTTCCAATATCTCTGAAACCTCTCGATAGAACATTTTTATTTTTGGGATGAAGTTGGATGACACCATAGAGACTTCAACTATGAAAAAATTTCCGACTGCCCGACGGTCCATCATATGGTTTTTCCGATATATATATAGCATTTTCCCATATCTCGAAAACCTCTCGGTAGAACATTTTTATTTTTGGGATGAAGTTGGATGACACCATAGAGACTTCTACTATGAAAAAATTTTCGACTGCCCGACGGTCCATCATGTGGTTTTTCCGATATATATATAACATTTGCCCCTTTTCTCGGAAACCTCTCGGTAGAACATTTTTATGCCAAATTTCAATTCATTCCTGTTGATATTTCCCGAGAATTCCGCCTATTCAATGAATAATTTGAATCAACCCGCACGCCAATGACCATGCCGTTCGGGTATTTCCGACAAACGGTCTGCTGGATTTGATCTGCCAAGATAACACCCGTTGTTGTGGACGAGCCTTTATTTTTTCTTTGCAATGACATATCATGTGAATAGTATATTCTAAACAATTTGCAGAATGGGCATCTATTCCAACACGAATGCGAAATTCGTGTTCGTGTGAACGCAAGAGTGTTGGAATTGTCTTCTGCAACGATATTTTCTCTATTTCAGTCAAGAATTGTAAGAAAATTATTGGAATTCAATGAAAAATTCAGATTATACCTCCTAGGCCTTTTGTATTTTATTTTCGCAGTTGGTTAGACTGATACGAAAATTGACAGATTATAGAATTTGAATAGTGCGTTCAAATTTCTACATGGTTTAATATTGACATGCAATGGACGCGTGTTGACATTCGAAAGGATAGGATGTTGTCAACCACAAAACGAAAAAAATTATTGAAAACAATGCTGTAACGAGTACTTTACATCACTGTTTTTAGTACTGTAATGAACTCATTACGACACTGAAATAGAGAAACATATTTAGTATTCATCAAGTTATTGAACAAAAAACATCATAATTTTTTATCGTGTTAAAAATGATGATTTTTGTACCAGAAAGTGATGGTTTGCGGAAAGCATTAATTTTTTGTTTTCATTTGAAGAAAAGTACTGCAGAGTCGCATCGAATGCTTGCCGAAGCATATGTGATCAAGCTCTATCAGAAGCAATATGCAAAAGATAGTTGCAACGGTTCAGTGATTATGATTTTGATGTGAGAAATGAAGAACCAGGAAGATCACCAAAAAAAATTGAAGACGCCGAACGATATTGGATGGAGATGACACTTTGAATCAAAAGCAACTAGCAGAAATGTTAAATGTTGCACAACAAACAATTTCTAACCGTTTAAAAGCTATGGGAAAGATCCAAAAGGGTGGAAAATGGGAGCCACATGAATTGAATGAAAGACAGATGGAAAACCGAAAAAGTACTTGTGAAATTTTGCTTCCAAGGCACTGAAGAAAATCGGTTTTGCATCGGATTGTTACTGGTGATGAAGAATGGATTTAATTTAAGAATCCGAAAAGGAAAAAATCATAGGTTAATACGGGACAACCATCAACATCGACTGCAAATCCAGATCGATTCGGCAAGAAGACAATGCTGTGTGTTTGGTGGTACCAGAAAGGTGTGGTGTACCACAAGCTCCTAACACCTGATGAAACCATAACTGATCGCTACGAAACAAAAAATGATCAATTTGAACCATGCATTGATCGAGAAACGACCAGAATGGGCCAGAAGACATGGCAAGGTAATTCTGCTCCATGACAATCCACCTGCACACAAAGCAAAACCGGTTCACGATACAATCAAAACACTTGGCTGGGAGCTGCTACCTCTACCAGCCGTATTCTCAAGACTTGGCTCCTTCAGACTATCATTTATTTTCATCGATGGGACACGCATTGGCTGAGCAGCACTTTAATTCCTACGAGGAGGTCGAAAATTGGGTGTCCGGTTGGTTTGATTTAAAGCCAAAATGTGTAGAAAACAATGTCTAATACTCTGAATGAAATGTTTTTACTTTCCAATTAATAACTAGTGTTGCTAGTTATTAATTATTGCTCATTTCATACCGGTATACCTGATAATTGAAATATTTGTAAACTTCATTACCTATTGGTTATTTTTCCAACTTTTTAATTTTGCATAGGTATGAGGGGTGTTGCGACAACTAATTTTGAAGATTGTATCTCATCCTGAAATATGGCTCCAAAATATCCATCGATATTGAATTACCCGCGAAATAACCGAAAAATGCAATGTGTAATTTATTTCGAGCATATTATATCGGCTATTTCTTTCAGAGTAACAACTTTCGATAGGGATAATCGTGATTTTTTTTTATTTGAAAATTCAACCCCTGTTTGTAGTAACAATGTGAAAAAATCTCAGAAAATTGTTTTCTTTCTGATTTTATTAAAGACTACAATACAATACAAAAAATGGCTGGATGGATTGATTTGGAACTTCGTAGGGTTTTTGTGGACATATTCAAGTGTAAAAGGCTCACCCAACATTATTGGTTTCATGTAGAATTATTATTTGGGCAATAACCATTATTGTTCTTGTAACCAACGTTTTATTAGACGTCTCCGGTCGTTCTCAAGGTAAAATTAGCTTTCACAAAAGCTGGAGATTAAAGAACATTTTTCAAATTTCATAAATGTCTAATAGACAGACTCCGAAAACTAGATAAAAAAGTAGCACTTATCTGTGGTTTGAAGACTTCTTCAAGTTCATCAACAATCGGCTCCCAAACCTTCAAGAAGAACAAGAATAGATGATTGATATTGCCCAAATAATAATTATATAATGGGTGGCCCATTTAAAAATTGGAATTTAATTTTGCTATAAAAAAAAACTGCTGAATATTTTCCAATGGTTGAACATTTATTTAAAAGGTTGGTTCATGACATTTATTTATGAAAAATAATTTCGGCCAAATGACCACCACGGCTGACTTGGCAGTAGCCTATTCGTTCCACCCAATTTTTTAATACATTTTCGATTGTTTGGGGCTCTATTTCACCAATAGCAGCTCGAATTTCGGTCTTGAGGTCTTGAATTGTTTCTGGATTGTTGGCGTAACACTTATCTTTCACCGCTCCCCAAAGATAATAATCCAATGGCGTCAGATCGCAGCTTCTTGGTGGCCAATTCACATAAGCATTTCTGCTGATTATTCGATTTCCGAAAATGCGGCGTAAAACATCGATTGTGGCGTGTGC
>JARTUT010000623.1:0-37999 GCA_030674115.1 Micraspis discolor
ATACGACCCACTCAATTATGCGTAACGAAAAATTTGATTCTCATGCATGAACTAGGCCCCGATTCTCATAGCCGAGTGATATATATATTCCACCTTCTTGTCGGGATTTTATTCAGGCAAGAAGACTATTTACAGTATGATCCACTCACATCGGTAACTCATAACACATTTTTTCGGAAGTACTGTGTAAATTATATACTTGTCTATATTTATTTTTAACTGTTTTTGAGTTATAGTGTTTTCTTAAAAAGTTGAAATCAAATTTGAAAGCCACCAATAGGACTGATTCGCTCAATATTCGAAATTTTAGTTCGAAATTTGGCATGGCCTGAAATAATAGTTTTAAATGCGAATCTTAGTTGTCAGTTATGCAGAGTAGTCAAAAAAATTGCCAATTGTCAACCCATAAATTGTGAAAAACTTGGTTTTAGCAAGCTAGACTCCCAGTATGTTTTTTTAATTCTCAGAATGAGAACAACCCACTCACATTTTTTTATATACAGTGAACGCTCTACTTGCGGACAGCTCCAATAAGCGGACATCTCTCATAAGCAAAGCCAATTTTCTAGGAACCAATTTTTTGAGTATAATTGCCTATTAAGTATATTCCAACAAGCGGACGCTCTCTTAACCGGACGCGGACACTAAATCTTCATATATTTCTTACCCAAATCTCCCATAAGCGGACTCTTAGCTCTAATAAACGGATGTAATGAAATGAATTTTTCGTATTTCTATATGTCCACTGTATCTGAAATCTCTTGAAAGCGGACACGAAGCTCCAATAAACGGACTCCGTAACTTGCCGATCTTAATGTCCCCACTTCTTCAGTTGATCAGATCGCGAATTACCGTGCAAGTCTAAACTTGCTTGCAGTCGAACGAATAAAAGAGTAAGTGAACGTGTGAATGCATTCAGCAAAAATGGCGCCAAAGAAGAACGTATTAACTCTAAAGAGAAAATGGAGGTTGTGAATGTACTCGAAAGAGACAAAATATCAGTTCGTGAGTTGGCTCAAAAGGTTAGTTAGTTCATTCCATCAAATGTAATAGTGTAGATATTGAAATTTAATTTCATTAGGTTCAACATAGGAAAAACACAGGCTGCAGAAATAGCAAGAAAAAAGACGAATTACGAACTAAATGGCAGTCAGGATTGAACATCAATCAGAAGAAGAGCTTCTTGAGACCTGAAGGCTTTGAAATTGACAGATTATGTTATGAATGGTTTCGAGGGCTAGAAGTCAGAATATTCCTGTGTCGGGACCGTTGGTAAAGGCAAAAGCCAAAGAAATTGCGGATCAAACTGGCTACAGCAGTTTTACTGCATCTGATGGATAGCTTCAAAAATGGCGTAGAAGACATAATATTTCTTTTAAGTGCATTTCTGGAGAAGCAGCCGATGCGAATCAAGAAGATGCTGGTCAATTTATGGAAAAACTCCTAGTTTTTTTACTTGATTTATCAACCTGAAGACATCTACAATGCAGATGAAAGTGGACTTTTCTTTCGTGCACTACCTAATAAAACTTTAGCTTTCAAAGCTGAAAAGTGTTCTGGTGGAAAATTATCCAAGAACGGATAACAATCTTATTTTGTGTGAGTATGGCAGGACATAAAGAAGAACTGCTAGTTATCGGAAAGGCAAAAACGCCCCCAGAGCCTTCAAATGTGTCTGTTGATGATTTACCAGTCAGTTGGAAATCAAACAGAAAAAGCCTGGATGACACGGGATATTATGACTGAATGGTTGTTGCACCTGGACAGAAAAATTGGCGTCCAGAAGAGAAAAATAATTTTATTTTTAGATAATGCAGCATCCCATCCACGCGATTTGAGTCTGAGAAATATCAAAATCATTTTCTTACCCCCAAATTTGACTTCTGTGTGCCAACCGCTAGACCTGGGAGTAATCAAAAATTTTAAATTTCATTATAGGCAACAGATCCTCAAACATATTTTGTCCAAAATGGGAGGTGTTGAATCAGCATCAGGACTTGCAAAATCCATTGATCAGTTAGAAGCTTTGTATTTTATAAAGGCATCATGGAATATGGTGAATTCTACAACAATCAAAAACTGTTTTCAAAAAGCTGGATTCAAGAAATCCGAATTAAGCGTAGATCATTTTGACCAGGAAGATGAATTACCCTTAGATCAACTCATGAATTTGTTGAGAGGTATTCAACAGTTAGAACCTGGAGGTGAACTGGGTTCGGAGGACTTCATAACAATGGACGAGCATTTATTGACAGAAGATGAGAATGTAGACATTCAATCCATTATTAACACTGAAAATTTGAGCGAAGACGAACACAGTGAAGAAGTAGAGGTGACTGATACTGATGAAGATGAAAATTTTATTAGAATTAATTCTTATGAGAAGCCTTGAAACAAATCCATCTCTTGAAAGTTTTCGCTAGAGATGATTTCACTGCATTTGAGCTCGTAAAGAATTTAGAGAGTCATGTTGAAAATTGTCTTTTGCAGAGGAATAATGCGAGATTAAGACAAACTAGCATTCTGAATTTTGTTTCAGTCAATAATGAATAAAGGCTCAAATAAAATGATTCCACTTTGTTGATAATAATATATTTTTATATCTTCACATTTTTATAGAAAACTTTTCATTTTATATCATTTTGTTGTATTTTGTATTTTGTTATAAAAATATGTTATATAAATATTTATTGGCCTTTAAGCATCACCGTCATTCACCCAATTCTACCTTCAAATATTATCCTATGTGTATAAGGTAAGTGTTCTCATTGAACAAGCAAACTTTGATAATTTTGATTTGTTATTGAGTGAATATATTATCTGAGTGGTTGGATATTCAAATTCAATTCAGTCTTTCATGAGAATTCATATCTATGCACCTTTTATCTCATCAATAATGGTTTTTATATATGTATTTTCGTATATAATGTTCAAAGAGGTTTTACATAACCAAATTGGAAAGTACATGAACCAATTGAAAAAACAATACATTTTTTGGGACTATCCCTCAACCGGACATCTCCATGACCGGACACAAAAATTTTGGTCCTGTGAGTGTCCGCTTATGAGAGCTTTCACTGTATTTCCTTATAACTATATTGGTTGGATTCTAAGTCCTTTCAGTTTATTGAATTTCTTATTGATTTAATATATATTAATCTATTTTTATTAATCTTTTCTCTGCGCTCTCTATGTCATCTATTAATTAATATATCTATGACTCAATTCGATCCATAGTAACCCATAATTCAACTTAACAGGACAATCAACAAAACGCATGTATTGTTTTATAAAAGATTTTGTATAAATAATCTGAAATAACTTAGAATTCAAACAAGAAACGTATCGGGAAATGCATGGACCGTGCAAAACCAGATCGATTCGTCAAGAAGAAGATGCTGTGTGTTTGGTGGGACCAGAGAGGTGTGATGTACCACGAGCTCTTAAAACCAGGTGAAACCGTTAATACTGATTGCTACTGATAACAAATGATTAATTTGAACCATGCATTGATCGAAAAACGACCAGAATGGGCCAGAAGACACGGCAAGGTACTTTTGCTTCATGACAATGCTCCTGCACACAAAGCAAAACTGGTTCAGGATACAATCAAAACACTTGGTTGGGAGCTGCTACCCCACCCGCCGAATTCACAAGATTTGGCTTCTTCCGACTACCATTTGTTTTCATCGATGGGACGCGCATTGGTTGAACAGCACTTTGATATCTAGGAGGAAGTCGAAAATTGGTTGTCTGGTTAGTTTGCTTTAAAAGACAAACAATTTTATTGGCGTGGTATCCACAAATTGCCAGAAAGATAGTCGAATTGTGTAGAAAACAATGGCCAATACTTTGAATGAAATGTTTTTTATTTTCCCATTAATAATTACTGTTTCTCACAAAAAAACGTTCATTTCATACCGGTATACCTGATAAAATGAAAAAACATACTGGCTGTTTAATTTGAATAAACAGTTTTTCTAATCTTGAGAGTTGACAAATGGTAATTTTTTTTGACTACTCTGTGTAACTGACAAGTAAGACTTAGAAATAGTGGCCCATATCAAACTACTATCTAAAGACATTCCAAAGATCGAACTAAAATATCGAATATTGAGCAAAATATTGTTATTTTGTGAGTAAAATTTTTTGTAATAATATATTAGTGAAAAACCGTTGAAGATATATCTATATATAGGAAAGTAATTTAAATCAATTTCATTTATTATGGAGAATTACAAAAAATAGGAATACGGATTGTTACATTTAAAATAAAAAAGTTATTGACAAATTTCCATACAACACAGAATATTTGAAATTATACCAGAATTGTACATTGGATAACTTTATTTTGCTCTACAAAATCTACCACTACCATTACAATGACAAAACGATAGCACATTGATCCCCAGGGAATTTGAGTGCAAAAACAATAAAATTGCGAGTGTATATTATTTCATAACTGCAGGTCTTCTATCAAAGATTGGACTCTTTTAAATGATAAATTTATATCATAAATATTGAAGAATGCAACACAAATCAATTATACTTTTTGGCGCTCTTGTTCACCCGAACAGAGTGCCTATCATTTTGCCCGAATGTCTGTAATTTTGGAATATCGAGCCGAAAATGGTCTCAATCGATTAGGTTCGACTCCTGATGAAGAATTCGTGGCGAAAGTTGAGTCTGTCCGGCCGGCCGTATCCTCTCTAGCATCGAAAAGGAATCAGCTAGAGTTTTCATATTTCCAGAATAGGTTAATTGCCCAAATATCTCGGCCAAGTTCGTTATTGGGCCAAATCCGTCGGATGGTTCAGTAGTTATGAGCATCTGAAATTTTGTTTTCAAAATAACTACTAGAATATCCATCCGATCGAGTTGATACTTGGAATGTTATTGGGAGGCTGAAACGAGAAACGGCTTGCAAAATTTCGCAGAAATCGTCACTCTAGAAAATTTTTAAATAATTCCCAAAAAAAATTTTTAATACTCAATATCTCCTAAGACTTCATTTAGATTTAAATAAAAATCCGTATATATATTGAGGTTAGCGATATCTTACTCATCCTCAAATTTCATTGTCGTAGCTTTCCCCTTCTGAAGATATGATCATTTTTTCATTTACTCAAGAAAAATAGAAATGTCAGGAAGTCCGAGCTTTGTCATTGAAAGATTTGCCATCACAGATCGATATTCGTTTGACAACTTGCGAACCTAGATATCAGTGTCAGTTGGCGTAATATCAATCAAAATTTTCATAGAATTCATAGAGGTAGAATTCGATGTCGATGACGTTGTCAAAATTCAGAAAAGCACAGACGTAATATTAATAAAAAAAAATTTTTATCATAGAAAGAATTTGATGGCGTCAAAACTCAGAAAAGCAATGACATAAGTTTTAGGAGAAGCGTAGAACAAAATTTGGTGAAAATTATGAGTAGTTATTTTCAAATTGAGATAAAGGTTTGTTTATTCATTAGGCTTTCATATTTGCATCACATTGTCCCCATAGTACGGAAAAAGACTATTGTTCACCCGATCAGAGGCTTATAGATTTGTTAAGGTTTGAATATTTACTCGCAAGTAGCTCAACAAGAGCACCAAAGCAATCTGACCTCACGTCAGTGCTTTTCTAAATTTTTAATATTGTATGGTATTTCCGAGAAGCTTAAAGTTCCATAAATGAGAAAAATTTTACTATTTCGTGCCTGGGCAATCCTCTTATACCCAAACCCATAATTAACGAATTCCACATTTAGGACCCCCCAATGGGTACTGTAGCACGGAATATCAATTTGTGAATGTTTAAATGGTGTTTTCCCGTTTCTACGAACAGGTAGTTTATTCTCACATTAATTAAGCCGTTTCAATATGCATCGAGAGATATACGAGCTCCGACTTAGATCAATGTTAGAAGCGGTTTAAAATTTCCAACGAGTAGATGTGAATAACAATCATTTTGTGTAGACGAAAAAGACGTGCTTTATGTACAATCAGGAGGAGACTATACGTTCATTTGGTATTAATGAATTATGAGCTTGGAATAATTAAATAACAACGTTAATGATCACAGACATCTATTTTATACCTTGGGTATAATGACCATTATCATCAGCTGAACAGTGAATCATTCAAATATCACAATTATACATCATAAAAGATATAGTTTCAATCTCTAAATATCATTATCATTACAATGACAGCTGTTTCACCATAATACGGCATATTAAGGTAATTACATTTTATCTGTCTGATTTTTGTGAGAAAAAACAGATTTATATATATATACAAAAAAACGAGAGTGAATGAATGTTATGAGATTCTATTACAGTTAAACTACCAATTTACTGTTTTCAAGTTACATGTTCAATGAATGTGACGAATCCCCATGTTTGTTCATTCAAAAGAGGAGTGCGGCTATGGTACCTGTTGATTTCAAGTGCTTCTGAGAGGGCCAATCTTGAAATTTTGATTTCCATATGTATTATTTGGTAGTTATTACATATTGAAATTATGCCTAAATTCCTTGAGACGATTCTCATGTGTGAACTTATAGGAACCAGATGTATTACGCTTCTGGTGTTCCAGGATCCTTTTCTTGAAAGTTTTTCCGGTTGAACCTATCTATATAAACTCCTGGGCCATCTGTATACAAGATAGTATATATCCACTTTAAAAATATAAAATCGCGATTCATGATACAGGGCGTGAAGAAATCGCTTTCAAAGTTAGGGATGACAAAATAGTAAAAAATCAATTTTTTCAAATTAGAACCCCATTTTTTTATGGCAGATATTGAATCTACGTTAAAAAATAATGTGAGTGTATACATCACACCTTGCCCTAAAGTGGATATTTTCTGAGTTATTCACAAAAAACTGTTTTTCGTCTTGAATTTTCAGTTCCTGAAAATTTCATCTTTTTGACGTGAAGGGTAAAGAAATAGCTGAAAATTCAAGACAAAAAACAGTTTTTTTGTGGATAACTCAGAAAATATCTACTTTAGGGCAAGGTGTGATGCATACACTCACATTATTTTTAACGTAGATTCAATATCTGCCATAAAAATGGGGTTCTAATTTGAAAAAATTGATTTTTCACGATTTTGTTATCCCTAACTTTGAAAGCGTTTTTTTCACCCCTGTATCATAAATCGCGATTTCGATTCTTAAAGTGGATACATCAATCTTACATCTTGAAAAATCCCAAAAATGAAAATTTTCCATCCAAAAACCTCGAAGTTATTCTTGTTTCAGCGGAGCTCTATTTTCTATTATTTTTCGAATTTTCCAGCTCAGAGAGAATTTTCCAACCAAAACTGAAAAATGTTACATCAAAATAACTTGAAATTTTTAAGGCATCTATTTCTGCAAAAAAAAATGGTGTTGTAATTTGAAAACGGAAGTTGACGTCATTTCCGGAAAAACCGGAGGTGCTTCATGCCATGAAAATATTTCAGATTTCATCAGCATCGTGAAATACTTATAAGTGCTGAATTTCATGAAAATACGTTCAGTAGTTTCCCGTATAAATATGGGTGAGGTTCCTCGTGAAAGACCCTGTATAGCACCAATTCTATCTTGTAGTGATGAATTGTTTATTCAATAATTTTCTCATGGATTTTTCAAATGAAGCTCCATCTGAAATAACTGTCACAGAATACTGAATCATTATCATTCCTTCCAAGAATTCGGTATCCTTATACGTGGTCATAAACGTTTCATACGCGATAAATCAACGTCACGCTTCAGCGAAACGATTGATTTGCGACGTGCGTCACTGTCTACGTTATGAAAAGAACGGTGTCCTGTCGTCGCCCCGGCGCCCTAATAAAGAGGCCCGTACGTAGGAAACAATAGCGTCATAAAACATTTAGCGCGGTCCCATCAGATAAGGGCCAAGCGGGCCTCGCGCGCGTACGCGTAACTGACCACTGACAACTCGAATGCTGATTCTATGGTCGTAATTCATCTTGAATTGGAGGCACGCTTACCGTACGGACGTTTGTCGTTGATGAATAAATTTGCGGGAAGAAATTGTTGGGGTGTTTCTGTTATCAATTGTGTTTTGGCAGAAACCGCGATTCTTCACAGTTATCTTCATATATTGTGTTGTTCGGAAAGTCATTTCGTTTTTTGGTCCTTGCTGGCAAAAAACTCGTTCAGGTGGTTTTGACATTATCATTTGCGGTAAAGGTTTTACCATCCTAATAATTTTGCAGGACCGGAAGGCGCAGGCCTGGAGAATATGGTGGATGTTGCAGTACGTCCCATTCAAGCTGTAGAAGCTTTTGGCGAGTGACCAAACTTGTGTGAGGACTTGCATTATCCTGGTGGAACACTACACCCTTCCTATTGATTGTTCCGGGCCTCTTTTCTTTAAGTGAATCATTCAATTTGTCCAACTGATGACAATAGACTTCTGAATTAATCGTTGTATTGTGCGGCAAAAGCTCAAAAAAAACGATTCCTTTGACATCCCATCAAACGGAGAGCTGTCACACTACTTCAAGAAAAGAAGGAAGAAAATATTATTGGTTTGTCAAGTTACAAATAAATCACTTCTTATTCTTGTTATGGTGGAAAATGTAGTGAAATGAATCTCAGGGTGGTGGGTAGAATGAAACTAACTAGTTGCTCTCTCCAATTATAATCTTGTCTTGTAGCTTTGTCAAATATCCTCTTAACGAGATAGGTCAGAACAACTGAAAATATTGGACTATATAAACTGACCGACAGATAGTACGAGTTTGGATTATTTATCGTAGACTGAATAAGCATAGGTTAATAAACGCTTAATGAAATTTATATCAACACAATTCATATGAACTCATTTGGCCAATTGTATTATAGACGTCTATAAGTACTTACAGTTCTGTTCCAAATGTGCAAATTAATATGATAGAAAGAATAAGGAGTCAAATTATTAATGTTGTGCTCGTAGAGTGTTTTCCAAGCCCTCGTAGTGGGTATTGATGGTGATTCAGCAAGTTGTAGGATACTTTCCAGAGCAAAGACAAAAGGGTTGCAGCAAAACCTTGTTATTAGGGTTGGTTGGTTGGTTGGTGGGCAGACTATGATGATCGACAGTGGGGACTGAGAAGTAGATCTACTTCCTCAAGTTGAACAGCTTACCGAAGAATCCAATAATAATGACTGAGTTGCAGGGATGGTGTCAGATAGGAGGAAATAAGAAGCCAAAGTTGGAGTGTGGCTTAATATAGAGATCTCCACCTTATGGAGTTATAACGAAGATTTATGTGAAAGTAGCTTTCAAATCCTCTCAAAGAGTAGTTTTGAATAAAATCAAAGTATTCCCAAACTATAAACTAAATTTCAAATGAATTCTTCTTTGATTAGATCCGCAAATTGCGTTAAGATTCGCCAAGAATAATCTATCGAAAGAAAATGGAAGATTCCAGAAGGAAAAACGATGCTTCTTATCTCTTATCTTTTTTTTGTGATAAGAATTTCTAGTTTTTGTATATTCAAATTTAGAATATTGGATTTTATAACATTGACAACACTGATTTAATTTTAGGTTGGCATGAAAATTCAATGACAACAATATAGTCACTCAACCATAGAATACTTTTTACTTGTTCTTTATCTTAACGAACTTTATGCCGTAACAGAGTATAACCTTTTTTGGTGAATGTTGATTTTTGACACGCTTTGAGCCGGTTCATATGTTTTGCTCCATGACCTCTTGCGTTTAACATTGTTGTATACAACCCATTTTTTGGCCCAATTAATAATCCGCTTCATCATTTTCTTGACGTTTGAGGAGCGAATCACACGCGTCAACGCGACGACACAAATTTAGCTCTGTAGGACACACATCCAGCATCAAGGTTAAGCCTATGCCTTTCAAATGGCCATAAACAGTCGAATTCGGCAAATTTAATCTCTCACTGATCTCTCGTGTGGTTAATCGCCGATTTGCATCAACTAGTACCTTTATCGCATCTTTGTCAAGCTTCGACCGGCCTTCCAGACCGTGGTGCATCTTCGACATCAAAATTGCGGGATCGAAATTTTGCAAACCAGTTCGGGCACTGGCGTACTGTTAACACGCCTTCTCCATACACATCCGTCAATTTTTTCTGGCTTGGACAGCATTTTTACCTTTTCTGAAGTAAAAAAGTAAAATATGAGGGAAATGCTGCTTGCTTATTGCTCTCCATATTTAAAAGGGCACCAACCAAAAACTACTGTGTAGAATTAATAGAACTTTTTCACACACAAGCCTTGTAATATCAGCTCTCAAGACATATAATGGTTATGCGGCTTAAGTGTGAAGTTGGTTTCGAAAAAACTTAATTAAGTCCTCTGACGGGAAAAAACGAAATTACTTTCCGAACAACCTAATAAAATGATCAAGTTAAGCGAAGAGTAAAGGAATATCTAATATACGGCCTATATGAAAGATGAAGAAATTTTTCAGCAATACTCTTTTTACATCTATAATATAAAAAAAAAATTAGAAAGCACTGACATGAGGTCAGATTGCTTTGGCGCTCTTGTTGAGCTACTTGCGAGTAAATATTCAAACCTTAACAAATCTATAAGCTCTCTGATCGGGTGAACAATAGTCTTTTTCCGTACTATGGGACAATGTGATGCAAATATGAAAGCCTAATGAATAAACAAACCTTTATCTCAATTTGAAGATAACTACTCATAAATTTCACCAAATTTTGTTCTATTTTTCTCCTAAAAACTTACGTCATTGCTTTTCTGAGTTTTGACGCCATCACATTCTTTCTCTATGATAAAAAATTTTTTATTTATATTACGTCTGCTTTTCTGAATTTTGACAACGTCATCGACATCGAATTCTACCTCTATGAATTCTATGAAAATTTTGATTGATATTACGCCAACTGACACTGATATCTAGGTCCGCAAGTTGTCAAAAGAATATCGATCTGTGATGGCAAATCTTTCAATGACAAAGCTCGGACTTCATGACATTTCTATTTTCTCTTGAGTAAATGAAAAAATGATCATATCTTCAGAAGGGGAAAGCTACGACAATGAAATTTGGGGATGAGTAAGATATCGGTAACCTCAATATATACACGGATTTTTATTTAAATCTAAATGAAGTCTTAGGAGATATTGAGTATTGAAAATTTTTTGGGAATTTTTAAAAATTTTCTAGCGTGACGATTTCTGCGAAATTTTGCAAGTCGTTTTGTTGCAGCCTCCCTCAATAACATTCCAAGTATCAACTCGATCGGATGGATATTCTAGTAGTTATTTGAAAACAAAATTTCAGATGCTCATAACTACTGAACCATCCGACGGATTTGGCCCAATAACGAACTTGACCGAGATATTTGGACAATTAACCTATTCTGAAAATATGAAAACTCTAGCTGATTCCTTTCGGATGCTAGAGAGGATACGGCCGGCCGGCCGGACAGACTCAACTTTCGCCACGAATTCTTCATCAGAGTCAAACCCAATCGATTGAGACCATTTTCGGCCCGATATTCCAAAATTACAGACATTCGGGCAGTACTGTTCGGGTGAACAAGAGCGCCAAAAATGAATCTCAAAATGTGTTGGTAAGCGCATAACTCAACAACGCCTGGACCAATTTGGCCAAATCTTTTTTAAAATGTTCGTTGAAGTTCAAGGATGGTTCTTACGGCGAAAATTAGAATTATTGCTGGAAAAACCCTAAAAATAGCCCTTTTCTTTTTCCCATATAAATGATATGTAACGAAAACGTAGTCAATTTGAGCTTTATTGCTATGGTATAAAGCTTTGAAAGAATTAATTCAAACAAATCTTTCACTGTTAAATGAACAACAGAAGTATGTATTTGAAACTCTTATGAAAGTAACAAATGATGAAACTGGATAGATTTACTTCTTAGATGCACCTGGTGGTTCAGGAAAAACTTTTTGATTTCATTAATATTAGCAACAATTCACTCACAAAATAAAATTGCACTTGCACTCGTTGCGTCGGGAATCGCAGCAACTTTGCTTGAAGGTGGTCGAACAGCCCATTCAGCACTAAAATTGCCATTAAATATGCAAAGCAATGAAACTCCAACCTGCAACGTTTCGAAGAACTCTGCAATGGCAAAGGTTTTGCAGCAATGTAAATCGATTGTTTGGGATGAATGCACGATGGCACATAAAAAAATCTTTGGAGGCTTTAGACAGAACCTTAAAAGATCTACGGAGCAATAATAACCGATTTGGTGGTGCAATGATTTTATTAGCAGGAGATTTTCAAACATTGCCAGTGATTGATCAACGCCAGCTGATGCATGTCTAAAGTCCTCCAATTTGTGGAAACATGTCAAAGTACTTCATTTAAGCAAGAATATGCGTGTCGAGTTGCAAAATGACCAATCTGGAAACATATTCTCTAAACAACTCATTGACATTGGTAATGGCGAATTTCCTATAAACATGTTGACTGGCTGCATTAACTTTCCTCAAAGTTTTTGTCAGTTAACTCGATCAAAAGATGAACTTATTCAGAAGGTGTTTCCAGATGTTTCTCAAAATTACAGAAACCATGATTGGTTGAACGAACGAGCTATACTGGCTACAAAAATCATAGATGTAAATGAATTAAATTTCAAAATTCAAGAACAAATTACAGGCGAATTGAGGATATATAAATCAGTTGATTCGGCTACTAATCAAGATGATATAGTCAACTATCCACCGGAATTTTTGAACTCGCTGAATTTGCCAGGATTGCCACCTCACAATCTTCATGCAAAGGTTGGATCGGTGGTTATAATGTTGCGAAATATCAACCAACCGCGTCTTTGCAACGGTACACGGTTAGCGATAAAAAATTACTAAGCAATGTGATAGAAGCAACTATACTCAAAGGAAAGTATAAAGGAGAAGATGTTCTCATACCGCGCGTCCCAGTGATTCCGACTGATGTGCCATTTGAGTTTAAACGACTACAGTTTCCAGTGCGGCTTGCTTTTGCTTTGACTATAAACAAGTCCCAGGGGCAATCATTAAGTGTTTGTGGTATTAATCTAGAAAACCCATGTTTCTCACATGGTCAATTGTATGTTGCCTGTTCCCGTGTGTCAGATTTGTTTATCTATGCGCCAGGTAATCAAACAAAAAACATCGTATACAACAAAGCACTACAATGATAATAAAAATAATTATGATTCACATGATTAACAATAAAAAGATTACTTACTTTTAAATCCTTATATATGTTTTATTTAATTATTTTTTATTCACAACACCCTATCACCAGGGTGACGGTTCTGTTCAGGAGAATTTTTTAAAATACGTAGGCACAAAAACTGCCACATTACAAATCTTTTTGACAGGACGAAGTCTGTCGGGTCAGCTAGTATAATATATATGATACTATCTTACCAAGAAACCGTCACAGTCAAAAGGAACTGTTTTCTAAATTCTTTAGCACATTTTGGAACAGCAAATGGTATATTATTGAAATTTAAAAAAATGGATTAACAATTTTTTTGAATAAATTAGTCAATAATGTGTTTGTCCGCCGCGATTATCTATACAGTATACAGATGCAGTAAGACGGTCTATTTCTTGTTGCGTGATACTTTTCTAAGCTACCTGAAGTTCACGTCGATGAGCCGCCAAGTCCATGGGTACTTTTTTGGACTCTTAATAAAAAGTAATGTATCATATCGAAAAAGAATAGCTTCGTTCCAACAAAGAAAATATTACAGTACACAATCAGTTATATAACTATATTGAACGATTTTACTACGCATGTAGTATCAGTAGTTTTATCAGTAATATCGGATTTTCTAATGGGGACTTGACAACTTTGAATTTAATCTGTGAACGCACCCTTAGACTAACCCTCGAATTGTCAACGTTAATTCATGCAGTAAAGTGAACATTTTCATCAAGGTGAAGTACACGAACGTACAACATTTACAAGAAATAAAAATTTACTACCGAAATTCGGAGTCGGCGACCGCAACTTTAAGAGCCTTAACTGAAATTTTGGGTCGTAATTCGCGCCCTAGTAGACAGGCAATAACAAGATTGGTGCAAAAATTTGAGTCTACATATTCGCTGTTGGATGTTGTGCCACGGCGAATTTTGTGTAATAATCTTGGTTCACACCCGTACAAGATCAAGCTGACTCAAGAATTGAAGCCGTTGGACCATTTGAAGGTATGAATGAATGGAGATCGCTACCGCGCCATGATAACGAATTTTTTGAGCGCCAATTGCAGAGTATAGACTTGGCCAACAGTGTTTCAACAGTATGGTGCCATTATCCACACAGCACACGTAACAATCGGTTTATTGACGCAGATATTTGGTCAGCGTGTAATTTCGAGAAACGGCACATCGATTGGCCGCCTCGTTTGTGCGATTTGACGCCTCTGGACTATTTTCTTTGGAGCTGGTCTATGCCAACAAGCCGACGACATTTCAATAGCTCAGAGATAACATTGAACTCAAAATAGTGGCCGTTTCGGCTGAAATGTGAGGCCGAGTCATCCAAAATTGGGTCCAAAGAATCGACCGCAGCAAACGGCCGCGGTAGCCATATGAACGAAGTCGAGTTCGATTCATAAATGGTATGTTTGTACTTCAAGCCAATAATAAAGTTTTTGAAATATCTCAAAAAGTTTTTGTTTTATTTAGATTCAAAGTTGTCAAGTCCTTATTGGAAAACCCTTCATCACTGTAATATCTTTTATTTGTTGTTCGCTTCATGTGTCAAAAAAAGTGTTTTGATTGGTTGTTTTGATTAGGTTTTCAGCTTTAAGAAAGAATTTGATTCGGAAAATGATAAAACACAGAAATCAGAAAACTTTAATACCAACAGAAACAATAAGAAGCAGATGATGGAGTAGCTGTGAGAATATAAAGTAGAGACAGCTGCCGGTAAAATTAGTGACAATATTAATTCCATTGAATGCATCCATATGACACATAAATTGGTTAATTTCTCTATTAAAATTCAACAAATGTAAAGATATTCAATATTGAACAACTACTTTCATACAACTGAAATGAAAATACAAATTACATATCTAATTTTAAGGACGAGAAAATCGTGTGATTGAATCCCAAACAATTATGAGTAAACTAAGAATAAAGAATAATTGCAAATTAAATTCGAAAAAATTCAATAAAAACAGAATTATAATAAAAGTTGTTGCATTGGTCGAAACATAATAATAATAATAAAAATATCCAATCTTCAATAATTTTCTTATTCGTAATTTTCTATGTACAACTAAGGGAATTATTCAACTACATCAACCAACCCTCAATATTTCATTAATGACGTCATGGTGCCACGGCTTCGAAACATATCACTCATGTACCTTAAAATATGCAAATGTGCAATTCAAGTTTTTTAAAGTATTTATGAGCAAGACTTATTATGCATCAAATAGGTATCTGACATACACTATGATAGAAAATATCTAGAAATTATCCTTTAAATTGAGTATTTTCAAGGATTTGAAGTGTTTAGATGTTGATAGGTCTATCCATAATTACTATGCCAAAAATGAGCGCGGTTTGTGAATTACTTAGACCCGTCGAACTCAGTGGTAGTCTACGAATGTCACTATGGAGAAAAATATCGAACAAAAAGTTTTTCCCAAGTTTTATGTTTTGAATGCAAATGATGCGAATGGTACAAAGCTTTTGAAAACGGTCGGGAGATCGTCAAAGATATAAAAAATATTTCCATGGCTGGAACAAGTGTATCGCTTTAAATGAAGCATATTTCGAAGGAGATTCGATAAACAAAATGTAATATTTTTGCAATTCATCCCAAATTTCGGGATACTTTTCTGTCACAGAGTATTAGAGATAATAATGTGTCGTCGGTGGCTCTAAAAATATATAACCGAAAAAAATTCTTTAAAACGAATCGAATAATTCAACACCACTCATTAGAAGGAGCCTCAAGGTCAACAAGTGACAGAAATGTTGAAAGATCGAACTGATGTCTACTTTCACTTCTATCAAGAATGTAGTGAGTGACCTCATAACTGTAGAGACCAGTTTTCTAAGTGTATGATGCTCTACTAAGCAAACTAATTTAGAACTAGTATTTTATTTTGTTTTTTGATTGGCCAATTTTTTATTTTGGAAATTCACATTTTTTAATACTTCCAGAACCTCGAGGAATCAGATGACATACCCCAGGGTCTTCCAGAAGTTTAGGCCGAGTTTTTCACCCATCAGCAATTGCAGTATTGGCAAATGGACAACATTATTCAGTACAGCTACCATCGGACAGTCTTGTAAAACTTGTAAAGTTCAATGTGATAATATGTAGCAACACATAAATGTGAATCAATCGATTATTTTTAATTTTTTTGAATCTGAACAAATTGTTCTAGTCAACGTCAAAATGATTCATCTATAAGCAATCCGAAATGAAATGTTCGAAAGCAATCTTCTGTCTGCAAGTTTTTTCAACGTGCCATAAATGCTAAAACGATATACGTAAATTTGTAATCCTACTAATTATAAGGAAAGGAAATACAAATGTGAATTTATAATTATAGTTGATTGTGCACTATGTAAATAATATATATAAGAAATTTTCAAATGTGTATTACGGAAGTTTATTTGGTTTAAAACTATGTATATAATACCTACGTTTAACTTAATAAAATTATTTATAATTTCAAAATTCGTGCAATAATGAAGTGCAACTCAATAATTTGATAATATTGTTTTTATTATATATGGAATAGAGTTATTTACAAATTTCTGAAATTATGCGTATATATTATATATATATGGGATATATGAAAACATATATTGATCCTAATATTACAAGATAAGCCCAAAAATACTGCATGAAATATTCTGTATAATAAACTCACTCAACTAGATTGAGCTTTGTGTAGAGCACCGCTTTGTATAATAGTGTATGAATCATGTAAAACGATGTAAAATATTTATGTATATATCATCGAATAAACCTCTGAAAGAATTTAAAACTAAAGACATTAGATTAGGCATTTAGCATAGGATTTATATGTTCTGTATAGTATCTCCTTTCTGATTTCATACGTCAGTTATTGTTTTCACTTGTTTATAGTGTGCACTTTTTTGATTCATTTAACACATCTGGGACTTTTGTCTGAAAATTGAAGATCAGAATTTATGACGACATGCCACGGTAATTTTTATTCTTTATTATCAACTAATATCCAAAAGAAAGAATAATTTATAGAAACAATAATATTAAAAACAATATGAAAGCTTGTTCTTCGCTGTGAAAAGGCAAAATCCAACTCTGTCGATTATAGTTCCTAATACAAGGTTAATCAAATTATTGCGAAAAATTGTTTTTCGAAATGAGAAGGAGGTTGTAATATTTTATGAATTCTTTGAATCGATTTGACTAATTATAGCTTGTTTCTTCTATATATAAATTCCGACATCAATGTTGAAAAATTCTGGATTTTTTTGTTTGGGAGAATATACAGAGTTATTCTCACGAAAAGTCTTTATATTACAACAAAAATAGTTAAAGACACATTTCGAAGTTGTTTAAATTCAATGTATCAAAATTGTTTTTTCGGGAAATCTATGAAAAAAAAACATAATTGAAGAAAAGGTATCATAGATATAGATATTGTGATGATATAAAATAAATTTTTGTAAACTTCATCAAATTTATCAAATCAAGTGGTTGAATATTCATTTTGAAATTCGTAATACCGTTTTCTATTTCACTCTATAATTATAAGAGAAATAAAAAAAGTTTATATTCCGAAGAAATATAAACACATTGTTTGTATTGGTGAATATTTTTTAATTTTTAAATTTAATGGTTGAAGCACAAAACCTCAGATGAATTTCTTGCAAACTTAGGGAGTTGATTAGAATTTTTTGTTCCTGAACTTCTCAAACTTCACAGAATTGAATTGATCTTTTTTTGACGGAAATATTCTAAAATATCAAAAATGTGCTACCACTGCACCACTGAGTCTTATATTTCTAGTGATATCTATTTGACTAAATAGTTATTAGTTAGTTTATTATAGTTATAGGTTTAAAAAATATCTACGTCTTACCATATTTTTAAATGTAATAGTTCCGCAGAAAGATTACGTAAAGAAAAACAGTGTTTTTATGATTGTGGGTGAATATTATATCATCAAGAAAATTCGTCATAGTAGTATTTAGGGATAGTTATAAGCACTCAACGTTTTGAAATTTTTTAAATTACTTTTAATAATATTTACTAAGTGAGAAAAATTATTGAAGCAACTCCATAAGAACCCCCTAGAAGAGAATTATTTATTTATGCTTGTCCTTCAAATTTGTTGGCTGATGAAATATCGTTACACAAAAATTCTAATTTATGAGATTTTTGTACGACAATATGTCATCCAGAAAAGCGAATTTTGAATTTTACATATTACTATGAATGAATACCCAAAGTAATCTCTGCGTATTCATTTATACAATTTTCAAATCTTCAAAGTGCATTTGTGAACTAGATGGTTAGCAGAAATTCTAAATTGTGAATTCACTTCGTTTGTATTCAAAAATGGATCATTCTCACAAGTTTGGAATAATTGAATTTATTTCCTCTTTGCTAGATATACATTATTGAAGAATGAAACTTATACCATATACTTTAGAAATACATAGTATATAAAGCACTTTTCTATTCGAGAAAATTATGTTACTAATTTTGAGAGTAACTAGCAGAATAAATTTATTTTGATCGATTTAACAATAAAGGAGACTTGCATAATATCGTTATTCGTATTCCGAAACGTGAAGGGATAGTGAAAAAGTTTGCGATGAAAGAAATCAAGAAATGTTATTACAGATTTTGTATAAAGAATCTGAAAACAACTTAGAATTCAAACAAGAAACAGACGGGAAATGCACGGATCGTGCAAAACCAGACTGATTCCGCCGGCGAAGAAGACGCTGTGTGTTACTAGGACCAGAGAGGGTGCAGAGCGTGCAACACGAGCTCCGGAAACCAGGTGTAACCGTTAATACTGATTACCACTGATAATAAAACGGATTAATTTGAACCTGGCGATCGATCTGAAATTAGCCCAGAATGCAAAGCAGATGACACGGCAAGTGACTTTGTTTCATGACAACGTTCCTGCATTGCCGTGCCAAACTGGTTCAGGGATACAACCAAAATACACTTGGCTGGGAGCTGGCATCCCACCCGGTCGAATCTATAGCATCACGCTCTTCCGACTACTTCATCTGCTTTAATGGATGGGACGCGCATTGGTTGAATAGCACTTTAATATCTAGGATGAAGGCCGAAATTGGTTGTCCCAAGTTTGCAACAAAGACAAACCGGATTATTGGCGTGGTATCGTCAAACTGCCAGAAAGACAGTCGAATCAGAAGAAAACAATGGCCATTACTTTGAACAGCACATGTTTTTATTCTCCCATGAATAATCACTGTTTCACATAAAAATCCTTCATTTCATGCTCGGAAGACCACCTAAAGTCGAAATATACAGCTGTTTAATCTGAATAAATAGTTTTTCTAATCTTGAGAGTTGATAATGGTAACTTTGACTACATCTGGTGTAACTGATGCATAAGACTCAGAAACAGTGGTCATATCAAATCATCATTCAAAAGACATTCCAAAGCCTGAACTGGCATTGATCGGAATACTGAGCAAAATATTGTTATCGGTGGGAGAAAACTTTGGTAATAATATACGATGCGAAAAAACCGTTGATGATATATCTATACAGTGGAAAAAGCAATTCGACTCCACCTCACTTATTGCGTGGAGAATTAAGGTAATAGGAATATCATGGATTGCCAGATTTGAAACAAAGTTATTGACAAAATCGCGTCACAGAATACAGAATATTTGAAATTATACCAGAATTCACATATTGATAACTTTATTTTCTTTGCTCTACAAAATCTACCACCTTGGGAAACCTGATATATCTCAGTGGAAGATAAACAGTTTAGCAAAATCGAATATAATCAAAATAATAATAAAATAAATTATTACGAATGACAAAACGGATAGCACATTGATCCCCAGGGAATTTGAGGCAAACAATAAAATGGCGAGTGTATATTATTTCATAATTGCAGGTCTTCTATCAAAGATTGGACTCTTTTAAACGATAAATTTATATCAGTAAGATTGAAGAATGCAAGATAAATCAATTATACTCTTTGGCGCTCTGTTCACCTGGGAACAGAGCGCTCTATATCATTTTCTTTTGGTTTGAATGTCTGTAATTTCGGAAATATCGAGCCAGTAATGGTCTCAACTGATTAGTGTCTGACTTCGATGGAAGAAATTCGCATGGTGTTGAGTTCCGTCTGGTCTTGCCGGCCGGCTGGCCGTGCATCCTCTCTCTAGCACCGAAAAAAGGAATCAGGCCAGGAGTTTGCAGTATTTCCAGAACAGGTTAATTGCCCAAAACATCTCGGCTGGCGTCGTTATTAAGCCAAATCCAGTTTGATGGCCCAGCAGTTATGAGGATCCGAAATTCGAGTTTTCAAAAGTTAACTACCAGAATATCCATCTTGATCGAGCTGGATACTGGTAACGTTGAGGTGAGGCTGGCAAATGGAACGGTCTGGCAAAACTTTGCAGAAATCG
Organism: Micraspis discolor; assembly: GCA_030674115.1. NCBI lineage: Eukaryota > Metazoa > Arthropoda > Insecta > Coleoptera > Coccinellidae > Micraspis > Micraspis discolor. The sequence goes on from JARTUT010000623.1 coordinate 20,621, forward strand.
CCCAACTGGAAAATTTTCAAAAAACTCTGGTATTTTTTTCTCAACACTCTACATCTCTGAAGACTTCATGGTCAGACTTAAAATAACTATGTAAGTACATTGAGGCTGTCACTGGATAGATTCTACCTATCCTCGACTCCCACTGTCGTGGAAGCTTCATAAGAGATGATCGTACTGCCATTTACTTCAAGAGAAAAAAACGAGAAACACCGTCACAAAGTCTGGGAGCTGTCATTGAAAGATTCGCCATCATAAATCGATATTCGTTTGACAAATCATGAACTGAGAAGATACTGTGTCAGTTATTATAATATCAATCAAAATTTCTACAGAATTCCAGAGGTAGAATTCGATGTCGATGATGCTACAAAAATTCAGAAAAGCAATGATGTGAAGAATAAAAAAAAAAAAAATTTTATCAGAGAGAAAGAATTTATTGTATGTCCAAACTCAGAAAAGCAACGATTGTAAGTTTTTAGAGAAGCTATGGAACAAATCTGGGTGAAAATTCAGGAGTAGTTATATTCAAATTCGAGATAAAAAGGTTTGTTTATTTCTCAATGTGGCTTTCATATTTAGCACTACATTGTCTGTATAGTATTGAAAAAGATCATTGTTCGCCCGATCAGAGAGCTTATAGATTTGAAAAAGATATTTGATATTTACTGCAAGTAGCTCCAATAAGAACACTTCTAAAGCAATCTGACTCTCACGTCACAAGCTTGAATTTTTAACATTGCATGGTAATTGATGTTTGAAACCTGGCATAAATGAGAAAATTTTACTATTTCTGTGCCTGGGCAATCCTTCATACTCAAGCCTATAATTAATGAAATCTACATTTAGGACTCCCCAAATGGTAATTTCAAGAGTAACTAGAAATATCAATTTGTGAATGTTTAATTGATGTTTTCCTATCTCATGAACAGAGAAGTTTATTCTCAGATTAATTAAGCTGTTTGGGTTATGTAATGAGAGACACATTGAGCCCCACCTCTAGACTAATGTTAGAAGCGTAATAAAAATTTCCACTGAGTAGATGTGAAGAATAATCATTTTGTAGGGACAGTATACAGTTTATAAAGCCAACCAGGATGAGATTTACATGCTCACTTAAGATTATTGGAATTCAGTGAGCTTGAAACACTAAATACACTACGTTAATGATCACAAGACATCTATTTTATACCTTGGGAAGATAATGTGACCATTATCTTACCAAATGAGAATAAGTGAATCATCCAATATCACAACCATACATCATGTAAAGATATAGTTTCAATCTCTAAAATATCATTACTAATATAATGATAGCTGTTTCACCAACACACGGAAAGTATTAAGGTAATTGATATTGATTCTGTCTGATCTTGTGAGAAAATAGATTATATGATATACACAAAACGAGATGGAATAAATGTTATGAGATTCCATTGTTGCTGAACCATCAATTTATTGCTTTCAAGCCATATGTTCAATGAATGCACGCTGAATCCCAAGGTCATGTTCATCCAAAAGATAGAGTGGCGCCATGGTACCTGTTGCTGATCATGGCTCTTCTGAAAGAGCTGCTAATCTTCAAATTTTGATTTCCATGTGTATTATTCAGTAGTTATTGGCATATTAAAATTGAAACTAAATTCCTTTGAGATGATTTTTATGTGCGTGAACTGAGAGGAACCTGATGCATTACGCTAATGGTGTTCCATGATCCTTTTCTTGGAAAGTTTCTTCCATTGCTGAACTCATTCCATATAAAACTCCTGGGCCATCTGTATACAAGATAAGAGACATCCACTTTGTAATATATAGATCAAGATCTACGATACAGGGCGTGAAAGAATTCAAGCCAAAGGCCAGACGATGAAAACAGAGCAAAATTAACTTTTTCTCATTAGAACTTATTTTTTGATGGCAGATATTGACCTACTGTTAAATGGTCGTCGATAGAGTGTAGGGGGCACTTTGCTCCAAAGTTTATATTTTCTGAGCTATTCACAAAAACCGTTTTTGGTCTTGAATTTCTGGTAGTCCCGAAAATTTCATCCCTTGACGTGAATGGTAAAGAAATAGCTGAAAATTGAAAGACGTTACAGTTTTTTGTGGACAACCCATAGAAAATATCTACTTTAGGTGGCAAGGCGTGATGCATACACCGCTACTATTTTTAACGTAGATCTAACATCTGCCACAAAAATGTGGTTCGAATTTGAAAATTGATTTTTCACGATCTTGTCATCCCCAACTTTGAAAAGCCAATTTTTATCGCTGCCTGTATTATCAATCGCGATTTCACTTTCAAAGGGACGATACATCAATCTTAAGACCGAAAATCCTAAAAACAGAAAATTTTCCATCCAAAAACCTCGAAGTGGTTCTTTGTTTCAGCGGGAGCTCTATTTTCGATTTTTCTTTCGAATTTTCCGCTCAGAGAGATTTCTTCAACCAAAACTGAAAATGCTGGCAACAAGGCAATCCTGAAATGCCGGACAGTGATCTATTTCTTCAAAAACAAACAGAATCGTGAAAATGCGTTGGGACGCTGATTATTTCCGGAAAAACCAGAGGTGCATCGTTGGCATGAAAATATTTCTACTCCCATCAGCATCGTGAAACAGTATAAGTGCTGAAGACCATGAAAATACGTTCAGCAGTTTCTACAATAACGGGCGGTGAGGTTCTCGTGAAAGACCCTTCTGTATAGCGCCAATTCCATCTTGGTAGCGATGAATTTGCCGATCCAATAATTTTCATGTGATTTCGCAAATGAAGCTCCATCTGAAACAACCGTCACAGAATACTCAATCATCATCTTTCCTTCCAACCATTCGGTATCCGATATGCGTGGTCATAAACGCTTTGCACGCGATAAATCACCGCCGCGGGCTCAAAGCGAAACGATTGACTTGCGACGCGCGTCATCGTTTCATGCGTTAGGAAAAGAATGCAAATCCTGTCGCCGCCGCGACGCCCTGAACAAAAGAGGCCTGCATGCAGAGAAACAACAGCGGTCCGAAGAAAACATCTGACGCTAACCACTCAGATATGCATTGAGCGGGCCTGCGCGTAATCGTAACTCAGTACAGACAACTGGAATGCTGGATTTCATGGTCGTAATTCATCTTGAATTGAGTGCAGCGCTTACTGTACGGACGTTTGTCGTTGTTGAATGCATGCCCAGGGAAGAAATTGTTGGGGTGTTTCTCGCATTTAATTGTGTTTGGCAAGAAACCGCGATTCTTCTGCAGTTATCTTCATATATTGTGTTATGTGGAAGGTTGGCTCTGTTTTTTTTTTTGCTCGCTGGAAAAAAACCTGTTCAGGTGGTTTTTGATATCTTCATTTGAGGTAAAGGTTTTACTATCCTAAAATTTTCCAGGGACTGGAAGGCGCAGGCCCGGAGAATAAGGGTGTATGCAGCAGTACGTCCCATTCAAGCTTGTGTATGCCGGCGAGTGATCAAACTGGTGTGAGGACCTCCGTAATATCCCCAGGTGGAACACTGGCACCCTTCCCGCTGATTAATCTGGGGCTTCTTTTCTTTAAGTGAATCTGTCCAATCGGTCCAGCTGATGACAATAGACTTCTGAATTAACTGGGTTGTATTAGCGCAAAGTTTGCAAAAATGATCTCTTTGACATCCCACCAACGGAGCTGTCACACTACTTCAAGAAAAGAAGGAAGAAACTATTATTGGTTTGTAAGTTACAAATAATCATTCTTATTCTTGTTATGGTGAAAAATGTAGTGAAATTAATCTCAGGGTGGTGGGTAGAATGAAACTAACTAGTTGCTCTCTCCAATTATAATCTTGTCTTGTAGCTTTGTCAAATATCCTCTAACGAGATAGGTCAGAACAACTGAAAATATTGGACTATATAAACTGACCGACAGATAGTACGAGTTTGGATTATTTATCGTAGACTGAATAAGCATAGGTTAATAAACGCTTAATGAAATTTATATCAACACAATTCATATGAACTCATTTGGCCAATTGTATTATAGACGTCTATAAGTACTTACAGTTCTGTTCCAAATGTGCAAATTAATATGATAGAAAGAATAAGAGTCAAATTATTAATGTTGTGCTCGTAGAGTGTTTCAAGCCCTCGTAGTGGGTATTGATGGTGATTCAGCAAGTTGTAGGATACTTTCCAGAGCAAAGACAAGGGTTGCAGCAAACCCATTATTAGGGTTGGTTGGTTGGTTGGTGGGCAGACTATGATGATCGACAGTAGGGACTGAGAAGTAGATCTACTTCCTCAAGTTGAACAGCTTACCGAAGAATCAATAATAATGACTGAGTTGCAGGGATGGTGTCAGATAGGAGGAAATAAAGCCAAAGTTAGTGTGGCTTATTATAGAGATCTCCACATGGAGTTATAACGAAGATTTATGTGAAAGTAGCTTTCAAATCCTCTCAAAGAGTAGTTTTGAATAAAATCAAATATTCCAAACTATAAACTAAATTTCAAATGAATTCTTCTTTGATTACAAATTGCGTTAAGATTCGCCAAGAATAATCTATCGAAAGAAATGGAAGATTCAGAAGGAAAACGATGCTTCTTATCTCTTATCTTTTTTGTGATAAGAATTTCTAGTTTTGTATATTCAAATTTAGAATATTGATTTTATAACATTGACAACACTGATTTAATTTTAGGTTGGCATGAAAATTCAATGACAACAATATAGTCACTCAACCATAAATCTATAATATAAAAATTTAGAAAGCACTGACGTGAGGTCAGATTGCTTTGGCGCTCTTGTTGAGCTACCTGCGAGTAAATATTCAAACCTTAACAAATCTATAAGCTCTCTGATCGGATGAACAATAGTCTTTTTCCGTACTATGAGACAATGTGATGCAAATATGAAAGCCTATTGAATAAACAAACCTTTATCTCAATTTGAAAATAACTACTCATAATTTTCACCAAATTTTGTTCTATGCTCTTCCTAAAAACTTACGTCATTGCTTTTCTGAGTTCTGACAACGCCATCAAATTCTTTCTCTATGATAAAAATTTTTTTTATTAATATTACGTCTGTGCTTTTCTGAATTTTGACAACGTCATCGACATCGAATTCTACCTCTATGAATTCTATGAAAATTTTGATTGATATTACGCCAACTGACACTGATATCTAGGTCCGCAAGTTGTCAAACGAATATCGATCTGTGATGGCAAATCTTTCAATGACAAAGCTCGGACTTCATGACATTTCTATTTTTCTCTTGAGTAAATGAAAAAAATGATCATATCTTCAGAAGGGGGATAGCTACGACAATGAAATTTAAGGATGAGTAAGATATCGGTAACCTCAATATATATACGGATTTTTATTTAAATCTAAATGAAGTCTTAGGAGATATTGAGTATTGAAAATTTTTTTTTGGAAATTTTTTAAAAATTTTCTAGCGTGACGATTTCTGCGAAATTTTGCGAGCCGTTTCGTTTCAGCCTCCCTCAATAACATTCCAAGTATCAACTTGATCGGATGGGTATTCTAGTAGTTATTAAGGAAACAAAATTTCAGATGCTCATAACTACTGAACCATCCGACGGATTTGGCCCAATAACGAACTTGACCGAGATATTTATACCTCAAACCTATTCTGAAAGTTTCAACTCTCTAACTTCATCCGTTCGAGAGTTATCGTGTTCACGGAACGGACGGACGGACGGACGGCCGGACGGACAGAATCGATTTTGACCACGGATTATTCATCAGTAGGTCCAAACAAAACGATTGATACCACTTTTGCCCAAAAATTCGAAAGTCACAGACATTTGGGCAAATTGATAAGCACTCTGTTCAGGTGAACAAGAGCGCCAAAAATGAATCGCAAAATGTGTTGGTAAGCGCATAACTCAACAACGCCTGGACCAATTTGGCCAAATCTTTTTTAAAATGTTCGTTGAAGTTCTAGGATGGTTTTTACGATGAGAAACATTAGAATTATTGCTGGAAAAACCCTAAAATAGCCCTTTTCTTTTTCCCATACAAATGATTTGTAACTAAAACGTAGTCAATTTGAGCTTTATTACTATGGTATAAAGCTTTGAAAGAATTAATTCAAACAAATCTTCCACTGTTAAATGAACAACAGAAGTATGTATTTGAAACTCTTATGAAAGTAACAAATGATGAAACTGGAGGATTTACTTCTTAGATGCACCTGGTGGTACAGGAAAAACTTTTTTGATTTCATTAATATTAGCAACAATTCGCTCACAAAATAAAATTGCACTTGCACTCGCTTCGTCGGGAATCGCAGCAACTTTGCTTGAAGGTGGTCGAACAGCCCATTCAGCACTAAAATTGCCATTAAATATGCAAAGCAATGAAACTCCAACCTGCAACGTTTCGAAGAACTCTGCAATGGCAAAAGTTTTGCAGCAATGTAAATTGATTGTTTGGGATGATGAATGCACGATGGCACATAAAAAATCTTTGGAGGCTTTAGACAGAACCTTAAAAGATCTACGGAGCAATAATAACCGATTTGGTGGTGCAATGATTTTATTAGCAGTAGATTTTCGTCAAACATTGCCAGTGATTCCACGATCAACGCCAGCTGATGAACTCAATGCATGTCTAAAGTCCTCCAATTTGTGGAAACATGTCAAAGTACTTCATTTAAGCAAGAATATGCGTGTCGAGTTGCAAAATGACCAATCTGGAAACATATTCTCTAAACAACTCATTGACATTGGTTATGGCAAATTTCCTAATTAATAAATAAATAAGTTAATGCAGCCAGTCAACATGACTGGCTGCATTAACTTGCCACAAAGTTTTTGTCAGTTAACTCCATCAAAAGATGAACTTATTCAGAAGGTGTTTCCAGATGTTATTACAGAAACCATGATTGGTTGAGCGAACGAGCTATACTGGCTGCAAAAAACATAGATGTAAATGAATTAAATTTCAAATTTCAAGAACAAATTACAGGCGAATTGAGGATATATAAATCAGTTGATTCGGCTACTAATCAAGATGATGTAGTCAACTATCCACCGGAATTTTTAAACTCGCTGGATTTGCCAGGATTGCCACCTCACAATCTTCAATTAAAGGTTGGATCGGTGGTTATAATGTTGCGAAATATCAACCCACCGCGTCTTTGCAACGGTACACGGTTAGCGATAAAAAAAATTACTAAATAATGTGATAGAAGCAACTATACTCAAAGGAAAGTATAAAGGAGAAGATGTTCTCATACCGCGCATCCCAATGATTCCGACTGATGTGCCATTTGAGTTTAAACGACTACAGTTTCCAGTGCGGCTTGCTTTTGCTATGACTATAAACAAGTCCCAGGGGCAATCATTAAGTGTTTGTGGTATTAATCTAGAAAACCCATGTTTCTCAAATGGTCAATTGTATGTTGCCTGTTCCCGTGTTGGAAAACCATCAGATTTGTTTATCTATGCGCCAGGTAATCAAACAAAAAACATCGTATACAACAAAGCACTACAATGATAATAATAATAATTATGATTCACATGATTAACAATAAAGCGATTACTTACTTTTAAATCCTTATATATGTTTTATTTAATTATTTTTTATTCACAACGCCCTATCACCAGGGTGACGGTTCTGTTCAGGAGAATTTTTAAAATACGTAGGCACAAAACTGCCACATTACAAATTTTTTGACAGGACGAAGTCTGTCGGGTCAGCTAGTATAATATAATACTATTATATTATTGAAATTCTAAAAATAGAAGGGACTAAATAATTTTTTTAATAAATTAGTCAACAGTCGTGCTTTGTCCGCCCTGATTATCTATACAGCATACAGATGGCAAGACGGTCTATTTTCGTTGCGTGATACTTTTCTAAGCCACCTGAAGTTCAACGCTCGATGAGCCACGAAGTCCAGTGGGCAATTTTTTTGGACCTTTAATAAAAAGTAATGATCATATCGAAAAGAATAGTCTTGTCCCCAACAAAGAAAATATTACAGTTCACAATCAGTTATATAACTATAAGCTGAAACGATTTACTACGCACGAAGTTTTATCAGTAATAATCGGATTTCTTCTAATGGGGACCTTCACAACTTTGGAATTTAATCTTGGGAACGCACCCTTTGTGACTAGCTACCCTCGGGAATTGTTAACGTTAATCTATTCAGTAAAGTGAACATTTTCATCATGGTGAAGTATACGAACGAACAGCGTTTATGGGCGAAATAAAATTTACTACAATAAAATTCGGAGTCGGCGACCGCAAACTTTAAGAGAGCCTTAACTGAAATTTTCGGTCGTAATTCGCCCTAGCAGACAAGGCAACAACAAGATTGGTGCAAAATTTGAGCTCTACATATTCGCTGTTGGATGTTGTGCCACGGCGAATTCTTGTGTAACAATCTTGGCTCACACTCTGCAATAAGATCAAACTGACTAAGGCAAATTGAAGCCGTTGGGACTATTTGAAGCGACTGTACGTTCTCTGATTGGGCTTTGAAAAGCTGCGTGCTAACGATCATGATTTTTATCGAGAAATCATCATAAGTGATAAAGCTCATTTTTGGTCCACTGGCGTTGTCAATAATGAAGATATGACATTAAGGGACAAGCAGCACACGTGGGATTAACGAGGATTCAAATTGCATCCCCCAAAAATCTCGGTTCAGTGCGGTCTACACGACGGCGTCATCATTAGACTGTACGTATTTTTCATTGATGCCAACAATCAGTCACGTTACTGTCAATGTGAGATTAGCACAAGCGCCATGATAACGAATTTTGGGTCCCAATTGCAGAGGTAGATTTGGCTAACAGGTGTAAGCCTAAATATTAGTATGATGCCACACACACTGGCTGGTATGATAACAACTGGCTTATTGAGGTAAGATATTTGGTCAAAGGTATACTTCCAGAACGGTGGTTGAATTGATTGTCTCGCCCTTGTCGAAAGTGGTTTGACGCCTCTGACTATTTTCTTGGAGCTGGCTCTATGCCAAACAAGCTGATGAGACATTTCAATAGCTCTAGATCTGAATATTGGAACTTTCAAAATAGGCTGTTTTCTGGGCTGAAATGAGTGCCGAGTCATCTAAAATTGTCCAAAGAATCGACTGCAGCAAACGGCTGGTAGTCCCAGTGTATATGAACTAAAGTTGAGTTTTGATTCATACAAATGGTATGTTTGGTAACTTCTGTCAACAATAAAGTTTGAAATATCAAAAAGTTTTTGTTTTATTTAGATTCAAAGTTGTCAAGTCCTTATTGGAAACCTTCTTATCATTGTAATATCTTTATTTGAAACAAACCGCTCTGATGTGTCAAAAAAAGTGTTTGATTTTGGTTGTTTTGTCTAGGTTTTCAGCTTAAGAAAGAATTTGATTCCGAAAATAGTGGCAAACATAGAAATCAGAAAATCTAATACTAACAGAAACAATAAGAAGTAGATGATGTGAGTAGTTCAGAGAATATAAAGTAGGAGACAGCTGCCGTAAAAATTAATAACAATATTAATCTACTTGAATGCATCCATATGAGACATACATATTGGCACTTTCTATTAGAATTCAAAAATAAATGTAAAGATATTCAATATTGAACAAACCACTTTCATACAAACTGAAATGAAAATACAATGATGAAGAGTATTCTAATTTAAGGACGAGAAAATCGTGGGATTGAACCCAAACAATTATGAGTAACCAAGAATAAAGAATAATCTAAAATTAAAATTGAAAAAATTCAACAAAAACAGAATTATAATAAAAGTTGTTGCATTGGTTTGAAACATAATAATAATAATAAAAATAGCCCAATCTTTCAATAATTTTTTCATTCTGTAATTTCTAAAATTATGTACTAAGGAATTATTCAACTACATCAACTACAACCCTTAATATTTCTTATTAATGATGTCATGGTGCCACGGCTTGAAACATATCACTCATGTAATTTTAAAATATGTAAATGTGTAATCTAAGCTTTTTAAAAGTATTTATGAGCAAACCTTTATGCATCATAAACTTGACATACAATTATGTATAGAAAGTATTTAGAAATTATCCTCTTAAATTGAGTATTAAGGATTTGAAGTGTTTAGATGTTGATAGGGTCTATCCACAATTACTGTGCCAAAAAATGAGCGCGGTTTAGGAATTCAGGCTGTTACATGACACCTACTTAGACCTGCATCGTGGAACCGTAGTAGTCTGCATGAACGTCACTATGGAGAAAATATCGATTTGAAAGTGTTTTCCTAAGCTTATATTTTAATGCAAATGATGGTAATGGTACAAAGCTTTGAAAATTGTGGGAGATTGTCAGCAGATATAAAAATATTTCCATGGTTGGAAATAAGGTGTATTGCTTAAATGAAGCTTATATTTCGAAGGAGACTTAGGTAAACAAAATGTGAGTATTTTTTGCACCATCCCAAATTTCTGGATATTTTTCTGCTCACAGAGTATTAGAGATAATAATGTCGTCGTTTAGGCTTCAAAATATATATAACTGAAAAAAAATTCTTTTAAATGAATCGAATAATTCAATAATTAAACCAATAGAAGGAGCCTCAAGGTCAACAAGTGACAGAAACAGTTGAAAGCACGAACTGATGCTCTACTACCCTATCAAGAAATGTAGAGAGTGACTCTATAACTGAGAAAGATACTAGCTAAGTGTATGATGCTCTACATAAGCAAACTAATTTAGAACTAGTATTTTATTTGTGCTTGATTGGCCAATTTTTATTTTGAAATTCATATTTTTTTAATACTTCCAGAACCTCGAGGGAATCAGGTGACATACCCTGTAGATCTTCCCAGGAGCTTAGTTGAGTTTTTCACCCATCAGCAATTTCGTATTGGCAAATGGACAACATTATTCAGTACAGCTACCCATCGTGACAGTCTTGTAAATCTTGTAAAGTTCAATGTGATAATATGGCAACACATAAATGTGAATCAATCAGATTATTTTTAATTCTTTTTTGAATCTGGAACAAAATTGTTCTAGCCAACGTCACAAAATGATTCATCTATAAGCAACCAGCCAAATGAGTCAATGGAAAGAATCTTTATTCTGCAAGCTTTTTTTTAACGTGCCATAAATGCTAAAACGATATTAATGCAATTTGTAATCCTACTAGTTATACAGAGATATACAAATGTAATTTATACTATAGTTGATTGTGTAATTATGTAAATAATATATATATAAGAAATTTTGAAATTTGTATTACGGTAATTGGATATTTGTTTAAATTATATATATAATATTATAAGCTTAACTTAACAAAATTATTTATAATTTCAAAAATTGTAATAATGAAGTGCAACTCAACAATTTGATAATATTGTTTTTATTATATATGAATAGAGTTATTTAGTTAAATTTCTGAAATTATGCGTATTATATATATATATGGGATATATGAAAAACATATATTGATCCCATTATTATGGCAAGATATTCAAAAATATACTGTATAAAATATTCTGTATAATAAACTCACTCAACTAGATTGAGCTTGTGCAGAGCAATTGCTTTATATGAGTGTATGAACTATGGGGAAATGATGTAACAGTTTAGTGTATATATCATCGAATAAACTCTCTGTTAGTAATTCGAAACTAGTATATTAGATTAAAGTATTTATATTAGGATTTAATATGTTCTGTATAGCATCTCCTTTCTGACTTCATACAATAGTTATTGTTCTATCTGTTTATAGTGTGCACTTTTTTGATTCATCTAACACATCTGGGATTTTAATCTGAAAACTGGAAGACCAGGAATTTATGACGACATGCCATTGCAATTTTTATTCTTTATTAACAACTAACATCCAAAAGAGAGAATACCTTCCTGAGAGAAAGCAATAAATACATTAGAATGAATAGAAAGAAAGCTTTTGTTCTTCTCTTGCTGTGAGTGGTGTGTAAACTAACTCTGTCATACTGATTATAGTTCTCAATGTACAGTTATTAATCAAAATTATTGGTGAAAATTGTTTTTTGAAATGAGTAGGAGGTTGTAATATTTTAGTTAAATCTTGAATCGATTTGACTAATTAAAGTTTGTTTCTCTTCTTTTTTATATAAATTCCGACATCAATGCTGGAAAATTTCAGATTTTTTTGTTTGGGAATATGTTATTCACAATGTTAATTTTCTTTTAGAGTGATTATACTACATGAAAACAAAAATAGTTAAAGACACATTCTGAAGTTGTTTAAATTCAATGTACCAAAATTGTGTTTTCGGGAAATCTATGAACAACAAGATAATTGAAGAATAGGTATCAGATTTGATAGTGATACGTGATGATGATATAAAATACATTTTTGTAAACTTCAGTAAATTTATCAAATCAAGAGGTTGAATATTCATTTGGAAACTGCACACCGTTTTCTATTTCACTCTATAATTATAAATAAAAAGAGAGAAACAAAAAAGTTTAGATTCTAGCAGAAGGAGAAATACACAGTTTGTATTGGTGAATATTTTTAATTTTAAATTTTGATGGTTGAAGTAACAAACTCCTCGGGGGATGGGATTTCTCCAAACTTAGGGAGTTGATTATGAATTTCTTGTTCCTGGAACTTCCTAAACTCCACAGCAGAATTTAATTTGATCTTTTTGATGGAAATATTCTAAAATATCAAAAATGTGTGCTACTCACTGCACTACTGAGTCTTAGATTTCAAGTGATATCTATTTGACTAAATATTATAGTTTTAGTTTAAAAAACATTTTACGTCATACTATATTTTTAAATGTATTGACTCCAGTGGCAAGATTATGTAAAGTAAAGAAACAGAGCTTTATGATTGTGGTGAATATTATATCAATAAGAAAATTCGTCATAGTAGTATTTAGGAGCAGTTATAAGCAATTCTCAACGTTTTGGAAAATTTTCAAATTATTTTTAATAATATTTACTAAGTGGGAGAAAATTATTGGGGCCAACTCCATAAGAATCCCCCCTCAGTTATAGAAAGAATTATTGCTGACAGAGTAGCAGATCAAATTTACTAGCTGGATGAAATATGGCTTACACAAAAATTTAATTTGAGGAGATTTTTTAGATGATAATGCTATGTCATCCAGAAAAGGAATTTTGAATTTTATATAGTTACTATGAATGAATACTCCAAAGTAATCTCTATGCATTCATTTATATTAATTTTCAAATCTTCAAAGTTCATTTCAGAACTAGATGGTTAGCAGAAATTCAAAATTGTGAATCTACTCCTGTTTGTATTCGAAAATGGATCATTTCTCACAAGTTTGGAATAATTTGAATTCATTTCGTCTTGGCTAGATATTAGATATACATTATTGAAGCATGAAAACTGAGTATTTATATAATTTTAGAAAATACATAAGTATATAAAGCTAACCTTTTCTATTCGAGAAAAATTATGTTACTAATTTTGGAGAGTAACTGTAGCAGAATAATGTTATTTTAATCATTTAATAAATAAAGGAGATTTTCATAAAATCACATTTAGATCTGAAACGTGGTGATAGAAAAGTTTGCGATGAAAGAAATCAAGAAATGAGGTATACGAATTTAGACAGAGCTACAACCGTCAAATTACAATTGTTCGGTTTGCCAAGAGATGCAATGTAAATGCATTAAATCTTAGGCTTCAACGGATTTTTCACGGTTTTTACCGCATAATAAATTAAAACTACCGCAACTACAGCTCAGACCTTGGTGATTCTCTTAAGCTAACTTTTGAGAAGCAAACGCAAAGGCACTGTTATACTGCCGTATATTGTCTTGGAAATTCTTCGATTCTTCATCTGTTCCTGTGTAAAGTTCTCTGAGCAAAGCTGGTAATTCTTTCAATTGCATCTGCTCGCTCATTACCACTTTGCCTTTCTGGCAGCACAGGCTGAAACCATCTCGCCCTTTTTAAACCCTAAAATGTAGAGCATTGCAAAATTGACACGACCGAAAACGCGGGAATTTTGTCTTCAACCGGAGTCCTTCTCGCTACAAATACTGATCGCATTGCGTAATTATTGTTATGAACGCGGCGTCGGTTTCTTTCAGCTCGGGTTGTCCGGGTAGCGTTTCGAGAACCCACTGGTCTGCCCCATCGTCGTGTCTCCATTGTAAATTAAAATTTCAGACTGGACCTAACTCAAAATTGAAAAATCGGGCTTGACCTGTTTTCAATTTTTACCCAAAAATGGAGAATAACCATCCAAGTTTGGGTTTTCAATATCTTTTTCAATTATAATTTTCTAAATTAACTTACTCGGTAGGTTTGGAAATTAAAATAAGCTTAAAATCAAACTAGTAGTTGGGGAGAAGGACTTCAAATAGAACTGAATCAAATAATCTTTAAAGCGTGTGTGGAAAAATATCTTAGAAAATTGAAAAATGGCTACCCTTATTAGAGGTGCGACGAGAACTTGATAATAGTCTGGTCAAAGTATACATACCAGGTTACCGAAATTCGCATAGAGCTGAAAATTGGTAGAGATGGTCAGGATACCATTAGAAAGAAAGGGTGAAAAGTCCCAAAAATCCCATTGTTGCTAAAAAGTTATTCAAGGTCAAAGGTCGCAAAATGGTTTTCGTTTTTTCAGCCAAACGGTGAGTTTTATCATAAAAATAGATCAGACATAAATTGTAGATCGTACAATTATCTACAAAAATTGTCTCCATAGTTTTTTCGTGAGAATCGAAGTTTCGAGATATGAGCGAAGAAAGTTGTATGCTCCATAAAATGCACACGTTTCACGCCACCTGTGAGGTAGTGTACTTGACGCGTTTTTAACGTGGTTTCCCGGTAGGCCTATTCTTGGAACCGATCTGTACTAATAAATAATAAAAATTGCCGTTAATTGTAAAGAATGTGATAAAATTATTGGTCCGAATTATAATCATTTATTACATCTGTTTCTTTTGTTCTTTCTTCTTCGAGCTGAGTGAAAATAAATCGTCCAAAAGCGATGGATCGGACGTCTCGTCGTTTATATGAAGGAGTCCTCTTTGATGGAGATTCAGCATTAGAACAAAGCTGGCCTTAACAACTTGTACAGGCTAAGGAACAAAACAACCCAACTTTTGCAGCCACATTTCATTACACCTTTTTACAATTGCAAAAATGGTGTTGAGGAGTTTTTCCGGTGCAGGAAGTAAAGTTTGGACAGGTTCTAATGCATTATCAATCAACATCCAACCTAGTCTTTTGGTTAATTCAACCGCCACACTTGAACTTGATAATATACCCCAAGAAGATGTTGGCAGAAGCCGAGGTTGAAGAGAAGCCAATTGCACTTGCTTTTGTTACAGTATTTTTGACAAAAGTCACGTAACGGAACTTATCAATGCAGGTAATTTTTTTGGAGCTCCGTACATGGCAAGAAAAGCGAATTCCATGAATAATTATGTCTTTGAATAGACTTATTATTTTTAAAAACTTCGGCACAATCAAGTAAATCTTGTTTCTCAAACATTTTAAAAACAGACGTCAAGGTTGCACTGGCGTAGAAGGCAATGGACTTAGTTTCTTTTGAGTTAATATTGATTTTTTTAAGTTAATATACCTAAAGAAAAGAATTCAACTCGCATTACGGCGCCAGTGACGAATGAACGTGGCATACTTATGCATTTTATGGAGCATATAATTTTCTTCGCATATCTCGGAAACGGTGACTCCATGAAAAAAATATTGAGACAATTTTTGAAGATAATTGCACGATCACATTTATGTTGTCACGAGCCCGCCCGGTTCCAGAGAGTGTACCAAATACCTCCCGGACTAGCTCTCAGAGCTGAGACTATTTACTAGGGCGCCACTCTCTTTTATGATGTTAAATAAAAGGAGGTATCACCACAGATCTCAGGGGAAAACAAAAGAGAGAAAACGTACACGAAAACCCACTCTCTAGAAGCCAGAACAAGCTCGATCACACAAAATGAGAGTAGTGACTGGTAGGAAGAAAAAAGGATCAATTGTTTAACAATTTAATCTCACCAAAAATGTGGTGATAACACTACAACTAATCAATGTCCTACCACAAAATATCTCTATCGAACTTACTAGTCAAATATCTTAATATGCGTTTAACCGAATTATATTACTAAACTTATCACCCAAAGGTGAACCTCAAAGTTAGATTAATACTGGCCAGCATGAATAAAACACCTATGTAACGGTCTATATCTAGGTGACTGAACAACAGGTCAACTGTTTATCGCTATATCAATGTCTCGACCTAAGTCGTTTATATTCTCAGATAACTTAAATGCTACGGACTAACCTTACATAACAGTCTAAGATGTACAGTGACTGTGAACAAAAGGATATTATGGGTTCTCAACCAACATTCACTCTTCAACCCTCGTAGAAAGGAAATTGGGTCAATACGTACTTCAGGCTCTTCGTAATACAATAATTCACATTACTTCCACAAGGCAAATGGCAACCAGGGTGTCTATTGTTCGATCTTCCAAGTAGAATGTGTTCAGATAGCTAGTACAGATGGTTTGTACAGAACGTAGATCCTACGTAGACTCACTTATTTCAGACAACCTCAAAACCGCCTCAGACCGTTCGCAGACAGTTTGCAGATAGTTCACAGAGTTCACAGACAGTTCGAGATCCGCAGCAACAAACATAAGTACTCTCAACATAAAACGGAGCTAAAATAAAAGAAGTTGCAGAAATGGGCAACGTGACCGAATATAGGTTATCTTACCTAATCTTCTCCATCGAATATCTTCCCTTTATAATCCGCATTAAGCGTTAACCTTTTCCATAAACCAAATAGAAACAGGTCTCTATTAGGGCTTAAACCATAAATCTTGTTCCAATCCGCAATCAATACGATAAAAATCCAAGAGTTTAATGGTTTGATACTCGCCAGAAAAACGGAGAAAAGCAAAGTGACACGCTCCAGCTGATTTGCGTCAACCCGACATATACGACCACAGACGCAATCACAGAGCGGAGAGCATTCAGTAACGCTACCATCAACAGTAGTGCCACGGGTCGGAAAATGTACTATCTAGGTAGCGGCGTTGCCAATAGTTGGTCGGAACTAACGGAACGGAAATTTTAAACCGTGACAACTCCCCTTCCTTCCACAGGAGGTGAGCATAGGTCACCGACGACTCACATAAGAACCATATTGCGCACTCGCCAAACAAAACTCAACGCCAAGATGGCAAAACAATCAAAAGTGAAAGATATCTAGTCACTGAGGGCGACTAGATACCGGCTTGTCCAGCTGGGTATAACGGAAAAACTACAAGAAGAAGAAGAAAGCAATCGATTCAACCAAAAACAAAACAATAAGCCAAAATGGTCGAAATGTCAAATTTTGAAACAAGAAAACTTAACCGGAATCCGAATCGAAGACCACGG
>JARTUT010000188.1:0-37994 GCA_030674115.1 Micraspis discolor
TATAACCCTCATTCCTGATCTTATTTCGTACAGCTCTATGTTTCTACACTAAAATGAGTTAACAAATACAATTTCTTCTAGTGTTTAAGGGTGCTCCATTCATTTCTTGTGAGAAAATGATGATGAAATTGTTCTAGATTTCATTATCATTTCTTACTTGTGTTGAATTTAATTCAAAAATTTTTCTGAATATGTTTTGATATTACAGCCTTTTATCGCGCTGATTTCTCAGTAGGGACTTCAAAACATGAGAAATTTCTTGAATATAATAACTCTGAAATTTATATTCTATTATCATTAAAACATTTTAGAACTTACAGTTTGAACATAGGACGAAGTAGATAGCACAATTGGAAGTATTTGATAATTGAGGAATATAAAAAACATTGCAATAGTGCCGATTTGATGATCTGATTTGGGACAGTAGAAGTTGAATATAAGTATTTGTTGTTTATGTGAGGTTAAATTGCTTTGTGAATAGAATTCAGAAATAGTGATATTTTCACCAATACTCGGCTCAAACATCAAAAACCAATTAATTCAGTATGATTTTCAGCTGAAACAATGTATTGGAAAGAGGATTGAGTACCATCCTCCGAAGAGCAATAAATATATCAGAAATCTTACAGTTTGAAGCCTCAAATAGAAACAGAGTGAATTAACAAGTATGTCTACAATTTTATGGGCTAAAATAAAGCAAAAGCTGATTTTTTTGTGTGATCTCGAAAGAAATCCAGTGATAGCCTAACGTTATTGGAATCCTTGAGTCGCTAATAGCATTGCAAAGCTGTAGAGTTGGAAGAAGTGGTAGAGGAAAAAATGTTTCTATTCACTTCCAGCATATGTATTCAAAAATAACGCAATGGTTAAAGACTCACACTATATATGATTGTTGCTAATAAATGGTTAATATATGATACATCAAAGTAATATGATAGTTCAAAGATAAATTGGGGATTCGTTGAACATTTACCTAACCTGTCGATTTTCAGAAAATTTCACATTGTTATTTTTTGGGTTCAACCTAATTCAAACATCCAGTTGAATATTTCAGGATTTTTTGAAGAATGCAAATTTCAATTGCTTACAATCACATATCAAATCTTGCATAACTTCAGGCTTTACCGAAAGTGTACAGGTATTTCAAGTTATTTCTGTACTTAAGACAATGTTCGTTTCATATGACACAGCTCAAAAATCAACTCACGCAGGTCTCAAATTTCATTGTTTGATTCCCAACAATTTGAAACAGACAACCTCATTTAGAACAATTTCAACTGCCACAAGTAGTAATTACCACATCGAGTCAAGCAGGCGTTGGCGGCATGAGTTAAAGGAGACCTTCTGCCCTCTGGTGGTCACACTACAGTGAAACGAACGGGGAATATCTTGGAAAGAATTAATCATATCTGGCATCTTTGAACGTACTCCCATGATCTATTATATTCTCGGTTCAATCGGAGCACTGGAATGAAATTATTTTCAAGGTGATGTCTTGAGCTGGAAACAGATTATCAGACTCAGTTCGATATACATAATGAATTCATATTGAACTTTGAAAGTTTACCACAGAATATTTGGGTAGTTACATAAAATAATACTGTTTAAAGTAATGCATATGCTGCCCTGTATGAATGAATATGAATAATAATTTTTTCGGCAACCGTCCGGGAAGTACCCACTTTCCGGACGCTTTTTCTTTGAGAAAAAGCCTTTCCCGGCCTAGTCCGGGAAGTACGTACTTCCCGGACTAGGCCGGGAAGAATCACGTCGTTTTGATCATAGTAAATATGAAAATCTTGGTAGGTATATTTTTGATAAATGAAGTTACCATAGCACTGAGAAAACGGCTGACAGTTCATATAAAATTAGTTGTCAAGAATTTGCATGTTTTCTGATCGCAATCCCAATCCGCATTAAAATATGGAAAGCAGCAGTGATAGTGACAATGAAAATGTGCCTTGGGAAATTTCCAATATAGCAGCCGCTGCTACAGCACAATTATTGCCTGAAAAATCAAAATCAAGGTATGAAAACGTGTATGATTCGTTCACGAAATGGATGGAGATGAAGCAATGCAAAATTATAACAGAGGATGTAATGTTGGCCTATTTGGCGCATAAATCAGAAATAGTCAAATCCTCCACTCTGTGGAGCATGTACTCTATGTTGAAAAGTACCATTTTAGTAAAGAAAAATGTGAACATAGCCATTTTCCCAAAAGTTCTCGCATTTCTTAAAAGGAAGAATGTTGGTTACAAAGCCAAAAAATCAGAAGTTTTCAGCAGTGAACAGATCAGCAAATTCATTAGAGAAGCGGATAATGATACATATCTAATGCTGAAGGTGATTTTAACAAAATATTACGATTGTAGGATATAAAAGTATCAACTTACTTTTCAGGTAGCAACAATTATTGGGTTAGCCGGCGCGTGCAGAAGAGAAGAACTGACAAAAATGTCGATTGATTTAATAAACGATAAGGAAGACATGTTGCTTGTGAAAATACCGGATTCCAAAACACATATTGAGAGAACTTTTGTTGTAATTGGGCAAGAAAACCTGCTGTTGTATAGACAATATTTATCTTTACGGCCATCTCATACTCCACACAACAGATTATTCGTGAATTACAAAAAGGGAAAATGTTCGATTCAGCCTGTTGGTATCCACACTTTCGGGAGTCTCGGAATGAAAATCGCAGAGTTTTTACATTTACCCAATCCTAAAAATTACACAGGCCATAGCATTCGTCGAACTTCGGCGACGTTATTTGCTGACAATGGTGGAAACATCACAAATTTGAAGAGACACGGTGGCTGGAAGTCTACCAATGTGGCTGAAGGATATATAGATAATTCCCTTGAAAACAAAATTAAAATTGCCAAGACCATTCAAAAATCACCAGAAGAAAATAATCGATGCGAAACGGAAACTTTGCCATCTTGTTGTGGCTTCAACAAAAGGAATTTAAATATACCAGGCATTTCAAACAAATTGAATCCCTTCAATATCAGTAATTGCTCGAATTTTAATATAAATATTAATATAAATAAGAATTAGAATGTTTCTGTTAATATGTGATATTTTCTGTTCTGTTTAATTTAAATAAGAATTAAAATATATAAAAAAGAAATGTGTCGTCTCATTGATTTGTTATTCTAGACGGTTGCCGAAAAAATATTGTACGCAACACGCCCGAAAATGGTTTTTTTGGACTCATAGACTTCTAGGACTCGCTTGCGCTCGTCCTAGAATTTTGTCTATTCGTCCAAAAAAACCCTATTTTCCGGACTTGTTACGTAAATTACTATTCTCTATTTCAGTGTCGTAATGAGTTCATTACAGTACAGTTTTCGTTTTGTGGTTGACAACCCTGACATCGTATCCTTTCGAATGTCAACACGCGTCCATTGCATGTCAATTGTCAATATACAACCATGTAGAGATTTGAACGTACTATTCAAATTCTATAATCTGTCAATTTTCGTATCAGTCACACCAACTGCGAAAATAAAAAACAAAAGCAAAGATTTACTTACAAAGATGGAGCACTCCGGCCTTTTTCTCGTCAACGATTCAATGACCTTGAGAATTCTATCGTTGAGAAAAGGGGCGGGACTAATAAGAGAAGGATATATATCTCTCTCTTCTCCAAATTCGAATTTAAACCGCGAAACAATTCACCGGGTATTTCTGAAAATCATAGCAGATCCTTAATTTAATCAAAACTTTTGAATTAAATGGCATATTTTATATAACTTGTCTATGAATTCTTTTCCCTCCATTCGAAAATTTTTAATGATAGTGTGATATATGGAGTAAAAGTTATCGCTGATTTTGTATAGAAAATTTAGAATTTCATTCCGCACCGGTTTTCATATTTGGATTAAGCTTTTTCATAGCTCTGCAGAGAAGTCTGGTTTGTAGATAAAATGAGTGAAACCAAGGGAAGATGTTCAGTTAAGTACTGTTCGAAGGATTTGGGTGTGAGATTCTTTAGGTTTACCAGTTCAGATGACCCTCAACGAGCCCTGCAATGGAAATTGGCCTGCAGCGATGCGACACTTCTGAGGAAACAGGATTTGCAGTGATCACTTCGAACCTTATTTAATGACTGGCCGCTACTTAAATAAAACGGCCTTTCCTACTTTGAACCTGTTTAAGAGACCGAAAAGCTTTGATATAGGTACACAAACCGATGGAATAGGAATCGATATGGGAACTCAAACACAATAATGGTAAACTGCAATGTGCAAACATCACAAAACATGAAAGCCGCTGCCACATCTCCTCATCAACTGCTAATCCAAAATCTGAAAACTATCCCTTTTCATCATCCTTGCTCAGTTTCCCTACAAATATATGCTAAATTTGTTTTTAAAAATGAGAATTTTATACATAATTAAGTATGCAAATCAAAATTTACAGAGTGATGAATGTAACAAAAGGAAAAATAAAAAAATTAGAAAGCTTAATATACTGCAGCACAAATGATGTCAAGTTAATATTTCTCAGTGTTTTCTAACAAAAGTTACCGTTCAACTGGATATCAAGTTCAGGGATCTGATCCCTTTGTATGTATGAATATTTTTATAGAATAGGAAATTGCTCTTTTATGTTTTTTTATGTTCTGAGAATGCTTAAGATGGAACCGAGATAATTATATAACAAAGATTGATAATGCTGAAGGAAACTTGACTACAAATTTTTAATGAATTTCTTCAACTTTTGATGTAACTATATTAAATGAATTATAAAGAAAATTTCCATTTTATTTGCTGCACTCTTGTTTTAGTAAATTACATATTTAGACATTCAATACATGAAAGTGAAATTATTGTCTGGAATTGGTAAAAAATTTGATCAGCAAAATTCACAAACTCTTATGATTACAATTATTCGTCACCTTATTTTATGTAACTTTGAAATTTGTGAAACAATTCATAAGATAGGAATTAACTTCTTCGTAATCTTGTATTAGGAAATACTTGAAAATTTTTAAGAAATGCTTATCAATCAATTTTCATCCACATTTCATAATAAGATAAATTAAAAGAAAATTTCTTCTTTTCATACGATTTTGAAAAAGGATATTTCTCATTCGTTTGTTTACAAAACTGCAGTATTAGTTGAACTATATGTGGGTAACATTACTATTTAATTCGTCCATTGTGTCAAATGATAATTTCTTGTTTCTTATGAATTCTCTCTGGTCTTCACACATATTCCACAGGAAATAAATTTTCTGTTATTGAACTCTTCCTCAAAGTTGTATGGCAATGACCTAAAATTTTAAAAGGTGTGAACTTTCACAATTTTCTCAGTTGAATTGTTGTGCTTTCATATTTCCTAATAAATAAAAAATGATTTTTCCAAATTCATCTTCATGTTGATTAAAATCCTTTTCTGTTTGATTCTTGCTACAGGAACTAGGAACCGATTGGCTATCTTATTGCACGTGATAACGAAATGTGATTTCATTGGTGTTGCCTCGATTTACCTTATGGGATTTTGAGTCAAGGGAGGAATCGTTTTATGCGATTCTGTGGTTTCTCTTCGAAATACGTGAACAAAATTTTCAGTACTAATTTGACAGAGTGCACCCTCTTGTTTCTACTCTTTGACAAAAGGCAGTAGGAGGTATAATCTGAATTTTTCATTGAATTCCAATAAATTTCTCACAATTCTTGACATCAATAGAGAAAATATCGTCTAATACTCTGCTGCAGAAAGCAATTCCAACACTCATGAGTTCAAAAACTTTTTGCTCTTTCAGAATCTGCAGAAATATACAAGTGGCCCATTTAAATAGAAAAAAATGATCATATCCGGTTAAAACAGATATGCTCATCAAATGCATTGTGGTCCATTACACTCAGCTGCCAAATATCAAAATTATCGTCCGTTCCGTTTTAAATATATTATCTTATTGCCAAACTTTATCCCAACCCTGTATGTATCGTGGCCATTATTGAATCGTATAATATACCCGCATCATCTACCTTCCTCGCTGCTTACCTCTCATTCTCGTTCAGTCAAAAAAAGACTCATAATTTGTTATCATCAATACAGCTGATTTCACGTCGTATCTCAGAGTCTTTATCGCCTTATTTCTCAGCAAACACACCGATTCGAGGATCGAAACCTCATGAATGGAACGATAATGAATCCAAATAACGTAATCATGCCGGCCATCAACTTAACTAACTTGAAGCAACGTCATCCCGTCTTGTCCAACACTTTGCGCTAATGAATATCAAAGGGATGAAGGGGAAGAGGAACCTTCAATAAGAACTCAAATTCATCATCTGAAGATCAAAAACACTCGCCATCTATTCATTTACGAGGCGGCCGAAGTCTATGGATTTATTGCAAGCCTGAGATTTTAATTAATCACTTCTCTACAAACTGCTGGTCATGATTATGGAACGGTTTTCTGTTTTCTAGGGATGATGTTTTGCTCGCCAGATCGATTCATGAAAGGCGATAAGTTGGATTTTGGAAGTTTTACGGACAGATTCTAATTGTTCGTATCCTCTTTCAGTTTCAATAGTCTTTAGTGATGGAATATTCAGCACTTGAATTGGAAAATTATCATGAAAATTCTTTTCTCTATTTCAGTATCGGAATGAGTTCATTACAGTATTGAATGATTGTTTGGGCTATCACCATCATCTATTGTGGATGTAATGTTTTCCGACGTTTCGATAGACATCTTCTATCTTTATCAAGGAGGAAAAGTAAAAAACCTTTTGAAAATTATCAATTTTCAAAAAGTCATTATTGACAGAAGTCATGAAAGAATGAACGATAATATATACTCATCTGTGATATGATGATCTTTTTGAGTTGTATCGAACTATCGGCGTCCAAACTTCTGGCAGATCTATAGATGGAGCACTTATGGAATCAGGTGTTATTTTCATAAATGCTGCTTCTTTGATTTTTCTTCTTACAAGTTTTTCTTCTTTGGATATTATTGATTATTGATTCATCCAAAGAAGAAAAACTTGCAAGAAGAAAAATCAAAGAAGCAGCATTTATGAAAATAACACCTGATTCCATAAGTGCTCCATCTATAGATCTGCCAGAAGTTTGGACGCCGATAGTTCGATCCAACTTTAAAAGATCATCATATCACAGATGAGTATATGTTTTTGAGAGGAAAAATCTTATTTTCATTAAGAAAAATGGTATTAGAGATTTGCTTTTCTCAATTCTTGAATCATCCTGCATGTCAAATATCAGAAGATTCTTTAAGGTGATCTGTTGATTAGGTAGTTACATTTATGTATTAACAAAAATGTTTAAGGAAACAAGGGCATTTTTCTAAGCCTAAGATGAATACACCTAGTACAATTAATTCTACAGGATAACTAGTGAGATGCAATTTATATCCTGATCCCAAGAATGATTAGTGCTATAAGAAAATTATCATATTTAGAATATACATTTCTGCGAATAAAGCTTTCGATACTTAATAAGTTATGAGAAATAAATAGAATTGTTGTTAACATATCTAGTATCCTTAAATGGTGAATATTTTCTTCTTTATGTGTATTATTTATGTATTTTTAAGTTGGTGTTACAGGTTATTTCTTAATGAAAGAAGTTTGCAGCTATAAAAATGTATTAAATTTCAGATTGGCAATGAAAATTGAATTACTGACAATTTCTTTGAGTTTGGATATCTATCAAAATTTCAATAAGCTACTTTGTATGGAAGATTATAGTTTGTAAGCCAGTTTGTTGATCTCTGCCATTCGGCTGGTCATTCTTGGATTTTGAACACTACATGAACTTTGAAAGGAAATATCTTGAATGAAATGAACTTCAGCTTATTGTGGAGGGCTAATAGGGATGTTCTTTCGAACTGACAGTGAGCAAGAAAGTGTTCATGAACTACCTGGTATGTTGTGCTGTATGATATTATCATGCGTTGGTACTTGAGTAGTAATATTACCTGCCTCTGTTTCAATGGCGATTTCCGGTGTTATATTTATTCTTGAAGTACGAGGTATATTCATGTCTTCAAATAATTTGTTCAATTGTGTTGAGAGAGTTTTTGAAATATTGAATTTTTTTGAAAGAGACGCATCAACATATCCTTCAGCAACTGCTGAACTCTTCCATCCTCCATGCCTCTTTAATGCCATTAAATCCTCTCCGCTATTTGCTTGATGAGAAGCTGAGCTTCTACGGAAGCAATGGCCAATATAGAGTTCTGAGTTTAGCAATTTCAGTAATCTTGCAATTTTTTGTGGCATTCCACCTATTTTATTTATACCAATAGGTTGCACGCTACATTTTCCTGCTCTAAAATTAATAAAAAATCTATCATGATGTGTATGTGATGGTCTCAATGCATAATATGTAACATCAAATGTTCAAAATACGCTATCAAAACATTTTCGGAAATTCTAATGACCGAATTCTCTTGAGTCTACTTCATTAGTTTCTCGTATTCCTTTTCATACAAGGATTTGGATTTTTGTGGTATAAGTTTCTTTGCAACATTATTGGCAATTTCTCTCAATTCTGGTGGTGTTAGATCCATTTCTTCAGACATACTTAATTCACGAATTGAATTATTTTAAAATTCGAACGCACTATTCAAATTTTTAATCTGTCAGTTTTCGTATCAGTCACGCCAACTGCGAAATTAAAATACAAAAGGCACTAGGAGGTATTATCTGAATTTTTCATTGAAGTCCAATAAATTTCTCACATGACTGAAATAGAAAAAATATCGTCTAATAATCGTTGCAGAAGGCAATTCCAATACGCATTCGTGTTGGAATAGGTGCCCATTCTGCAACCTGTTTTAGAATATACTATTGTTTAATTTATCAAAATTTTGTATTTCTTAGTTCAATAATCAAAGCTTTACTATCAAAAATATCGATTGATCAATCGCATTGTTTGGTACTATTTAGGATGATTACAATTTTCAATAATAAGGTCAATATACTTTAAGACAGAAATTATACTTTTCATTATATGACATTCTATTAGATCCAATACTTGGGTATGTATATTCTACGAAAAATAACTCAATAACTCAATAAATCAACTGTTATAATGTTAAGTGTGTAATTGTTTTTTGTTGCACTTGGAAGTTTTAGCAAAATGAGAAAACATTTTCTGTTACTCTCATTGTAGACCTTAGATAATTGAAAAAATATGTTATTGAAACTTGTTGTAGAAAAATGTTATTGGAACATGTTTAGGAATTTCAGGAAAGCAAGGCCTAATAGTTGTCAACTCATTCAGACTGCTACATTCAATGATTCTACTATTCACACGTTAATTAATTTGAAAAAAAGTTAAAACCTATAAGTGAATTTCGACTTTTCACTCACGCTTTTCAGATATTGTTTTTTTGTACATTTCGTGAAACCATTTAAAATTGCTCAATTCAATAGTATTTTCAAAATTAACTCGTTTGCATCAATCAAATTTTTTTTGTCACTATTAAAAAATTCTGACGTTTTCCATTTTTGATCACGGTTGGACAACATTTATCGAAGGTGGGCAATTCTCTGTTAGTGACTCTCATTGAAGAAGGTCAGCGTGCAGTTGCCATTCTGATGGGTGTAAATTTCCAATTAAGAAAAAATTTTTATTTTTTTTATTTGAACCCTGCAGTAAAAATGTGGAGAAAAGTCACAAAAAAAATTTTGTATCATTTTGTTGAAGATTATGATTTTTCAGAGCAAAAAAAACGTGATCCTCCAATTATTTCCAAAATTCCATCGAGTGAAAAAAAATATTGTTAGATGGATTGATTTGGCACTTCGTAGAGTTTTTCCGGACATATTGAAATGTAAAGGGCACACTTATATTATTGTTTACCTTAATATTTCAGAGCTAGTGTTTGATTTCCTAAGATATCACCAATATAAATTGTTGCATTTTTTAATTTATGCGGTGATGAAAAAAAAAACTCTTTTATCGAAAATGCAATGATCAGGCGTTGAAGTATATTTCTATCAAGACCGATATGGGCGTATCAGATCTATATAAAATGCAATTGGAACTGAATAAACAAGATATCCGATCTTCATTTTGGCTAAGCAAAACAAAATATTCCACTCTGGTAGTCCAAAAATATTGAAGAAATTTTGGAATTTTTTATCGCTGGTATTCCTAAGATTCCTAAGACGCTATATAATTTTAAATTTGTAATCCAAATACCTTTCGCCTAATCTATTATACAATTTCCTTTGTTTTGATTTTCCGTTTGCCCGTAACTCTTGAAGTTCAGGCCTGTTGAACATCGCCCAAAAGTTTGGAATTTGCAATTCAATTTTTCCAGTAGTGTATTATATGGGTATGGTTTCTAGGTTATAGGTATTTTATTACTCACCAATGACTTCAAAGAGTTCGAAACATATTATGGTAATCAACTGAATTTTCTGACAAAAATCGAATTCAATTGAGAATATACTCCGAACACCAAAATGCGCAGCTGTTGCTTTCAAAATACCAATCGCTCGTCTTACGAGAATCTACCAATAATTCATAACCTTTGTCGACTTCGTCTTACAGCTGACTCTTTGATGTGCATCAAAGCCTGCCAGTAGGAAAATATCGTAATATATTAAACTTATTAACGATAACGTCTTTACTACGGAGTTAAAATTCAAAGCAAGGAAAATCTACTGTCGGTTAATTTATTTTCAGGCACGACATAATTAGTTGGTAGAACGTTTGCCGACCGACTGCTTGTGTTACCACGCCTCTACGACATCTCTATTGCCATTCCTTCGGCAGCAGTCTCTTCTTCATTAATTCAATCGATCCTCGACATTTAACTCTGATGAGCATTCCGCATGTCGTTCGATTCTATCCTTATTCAGGTTTGTTCGACATGGACACGCATTAGATGCTTTCGCTAAACTTCGCCCACTGATCGGACCGAAGAGACGTAATTCCAGGATCGTACTATCTTGGACTTGAATGGAATATTGTCTCTTTTTGGAGCTCTGGTTCACCTGAACAGAGTGCTTATAGATTTGCCCAAATTTATTCTTCGCATATTTGGGTAGCAGTAGCATCAATCAGTTTTTTTTTACTCATTGGTGAAGCATCCGAGGTCAAAATCGATTCTGTTTGTCCACTATTACGTTCGAACGTCCACAACAACAACACGGAAGGGGTGATGTTTAATGACCTGAACAAATAATAATCCGAAGGTGTCAGGTCTGGAGGATATGGTGAGTGTAGCATGTAGCATTATATCCCATCGATGCTGTAAAAAATGTTGGCGAGTTTTTTTTGGTGAAACACTACACCTTTCCTGTGGAATAGTTCTGGAATTTTCTGTTGGAGTGCACCATTAAGTTAGTCCAGCTTACGACAGTTAACATCTAAATTAATCATTGTGTGAACCTCAAAAGAAAAGAATCCTTCAAAATTCGACCAAACAGAAAGTTGGAAGATTGAAATTATATTACTGATACCTGAGAAAGGCAAGAATAGGAAGAAGCCTCTTGGTTCATACTTCTATATTTGCTGAACACCCTAGGAAAGCTCAACGAGAGGTTGCTATGTAATAGAATTGAAAGTGAACTTGAGGGAAAAAAATTTAAAGCACAAAACCAGCATAGCTTTCGGAAGGGTACATCCACCACAACAACTATATTATATGTGAGAAACAAAGCGAGAAAGTCCGATAACAGAGTGTGCCTGATGGTGACAGTTTATGTAAGAAACGTTTTCAACACGTTGGATGTATACAGTGGATACAGATTTTGTGCATAAGAATGTAATGACTACCGGATGTGAAGAAGTTTATGAAGCTAATGTTGAAATTGAGGAGAAACATGGAACGACATATTCGAGTATATGACGAGGGTAATGTGGAGAAACTAGCGAGAACACAGGAAATAGGACACTGATCTTAGGAGATGAGCAGAGGATCAATCGATGTATGGGTTAGTGCCTTTTCCGATGATCTTCTGGCGAGTAATACTGGCTTATGCACTTTGAGGCAGTACCAGGGAGGCGACGATACCCAGGAAAAGAGAATTGTGGTTTAGTGAGCTGAGATAACCACACGAATCCGCAGTAAAATATAAAAGACGATGATCTTCCTACAACCCGTTGCGAAGACGGCATGAGCTGACCTCAGCCTCAGGGTAAATAAAAACAATAAATAAATAAAAACATACGTCTTTATCAGCTTCAACCTGCCTTTTCGAACGTGGTGCATCTCTGACAACAAAATTGCGGAATCGAAATTAATCGAACCATTTCTGGTACTGGCGTAGTGTCAACACATCTTCTTCATAAAATTGGACGATCTTTTTCTGGCTTGTACATCATGTTAACCCTTTCTGTAATTAAGTAAAATATGTATATGCGATTATACGGCTTACGTGTGGCGTAGGGTGAAAAAAATACAATTCAAACCTTTTTTCGCCAAAAACGAAATGGCATTCTGACCAACCTTATATTATTGTATTGTACTCGAAGTTATTATTCCTCAACCCTTATTGTGAGTTACATTTATGTAAGTATTTCTTACAGGAATATATAAAATGAAAAAAATTGGGAAAGATGGGAGATGATCACCACACCTACTCGTTTTCGTCATATGATTCATTCAGCTTTCCGGAATAACGAGATGTGGGTGTAGACATCTGCGACTCCACGATCACACCTCTCCCCCTTCAGCTCTCAAACCAATCTTATCGGCCGAAACAGATAGCATAATCTCCACTGCGTGAAATGAACTACGCCTCAGGCCAACTAATACTCCCAACCTGTTATTTAAGGCAATTACCATATTTTAATCTCTATTCTTGAGACCACAAAAGCATTGCGTTCGTTCCAAGTTAATTTCGTAATGACTTGATTATGTTATAACTGAACTGTTCAATCTGCGACTCGGAGCGGAACAGAGTTGATTTGTTTTCGGTCGAACGGCTTGATCAGTTCTGAGCGTATGGAACCAGCGCTTTTGCTACGCGATATTTTAAGATGTTATGGTGAGAGCTTCAATTATGGGAATCCATTACAATTGTCTCTAACTGGGCTTGAATACTTTCGGTGATAGATTGCAGTACGGCGTCACCATAATTACATTCAACAGAAAATCAGCCTGAAGATTTAGCAAAGTATCCATTATCTTGCAAATTTTATTTTGTGTTATATCAAAATACAGAAAATCCAACAATATCACCTTTGATAAATATACAAGGTAGTCAACAAAGTGGCCTTAACAGACTTATTTTAAATTGGTCGCAACTTGCGCAATGTTCCTTTATTTTCTAGTTACAATTTTTTGTGTTGATTTTTGATGATTTCTTCCAGCCAACATAAAAAAATCCATATTTTTTTCGTAGTACGGATTTTGCTGCTTTTTTGTGTGACATGATTGTCTTGAATGTTGTTTTAATGAATACAAATAACTCAGCCTCCTGAATCACTAAAAATTACTCAAAAACGGCTAGTACCCAAGTAAGAACATTAGTTTTTAGGGGGATTTACTCAAACATTCCACTTCAATTCAAATGCATCCCGTCATTAAAAACCAATAATTCACCAGAAAACAATGTTTCATCTGTAACAATAATTAATGGTAGATAGTCAAAAAATAAGGAAATTTTCATCTGTTTCACCTGAAACTATTGGGGATTTATCAATATAAGCACAGAGATTTTCATTCCTTTCTGAAGATCAAATAAAAATAATACACCATAAACAACACAAACAATTCCAAAACCTCCATCAATTTTTATACACGGTGTAACAAATTACCCCGGAAGGAATAGAAAATTAACATTAGTGATAGCCTGCAAACAATACTGTATGAGAATTTTAAAAGAAATCGACGTCAAAGTCGACATAACGAATCCTGACACAAACAGTAGTTTGGTGTGATTCCTTCGAGATGAAAAAAATAGTTTTCCACACCTAGCAATTAAAACAAGAGAGAACCTATCGGGTGGTATTCTGACATCTTCACTGCAGCTTTCTTATTGATGATATAAAAAAAATTGAAAAATGAGACCATAAAGTGAGTAACATAATCAACATCAGAGATCGCACATCAAAAAATCCACTCTCTCGATTCTATGTAAACCTGATAGATATTTATATGATAGAATTAATCTCAAATACAAAAATTTCAATAGAAACTCCAACTTAGATGCCAAGAATACGGCCACATAAATACCTATTGTTATAATCCATTTATGAGCGTTAAATGAGGCAACAGTACGATTCAAAAACATGCTCCAAAGCAGAAACAACACTAGCCACTTGTGCGTTATGTGAAGGTAGTCACCCAGCAAACTGCAAAGGTTGTTAAGTCTACAAACAACTAGCTTAAAGCTAAAATCAAAGTATTTGAAGAAGTGAAAGACAACATAATATATTTGAATCTACCGACGATGTCTACATGCCTCAAACCCAGGCTATAACCAGAACACCAAAGATGTGTGGCAACGAGAACCCAACAGCCACATCAAGAAATACCTACTCAAAGTAAAAATCCATATTATTTAAAAACGATGATATCAACTTTCGTATCACATCTCAAAACAATAATGGCACAACTTATTTACCAGGACCAGATCATACTGTATCTACTAACATCAATTGTTAAAAATGGCTGAGTTTATACGTATAGCTACTTGGAACACTGGGCTTCCGAATCACAAACGTAAATTGGAAATATTCATGAGCCTCAATAAAACAGATGTGATGCTGATATCACAAACCGATATCACTGGCAAAACAGTGTTTCAAATCCCACAATCCTCACTTACTCCACTGAACACCCAGACGGTACTGCTCTCGATGGCGCAGCTATTATAATCCAAATATGCTTGAAACATGATCCACAACCGAAATACGTTACTCATGAAATACAAGCAACGAACATCAGAATGTACACAGAATATGAAATTTCGATGTATCAGCAATAGACCTACTCACCACCGAAGCACAATATTTCTCCAAACCAAAACATGAACACCAAGTACTTGAGGAAGAAGCAGTTTTGAATATTATTTCAGAAACCTCTGATGACATACACAGCTGCATATAACATAACAAAAATGATACAAAAAGCAGCATGGGAAAGTATCCCAACAAACTCAAGGAAAGCAGAAATTCAAATGAAATTACCCCTTCTAATTCGGGAACAGGAGGTTGAAAAATGAAGAGCAAGAGGGATATGGCAAAGACCATGACATCCGTTTGATAAGATAATACTAAATCAACTCACCAGAAAACTACGTGAAACTCTGCAACTATATAAAAATTCTTAATTCCAACACTACATAGAAGATATAAATGATCAAAATGAGCACAGTATTTGGAATGCTACGAAGAAATTCAAAAGACACACATTGAGAAAATATCCGATTAAAATGACCAATGGAGAATAGGCTTCCTCAGATGAAGAAAAATGCAATATATTGGCCTAACATCCTGCACATGTCTTCACCCCAAATGACCACTATCCTGGTATCAGCGATGCAGAAGTTGAAACTTTTCTGGATATTCCATGTCAGATATCTTTATCAGTTAAAACTTCTACATCAACAGAAGTAGCCAATGAAATAAAAAAGACTGAAAAACAAGAAGGCTCCTGGAAGTAATATGAGTAACGTCACAACTCTCACTCTTCAATCATAGAATAGCCGCGTATTTATCTCTGGTTCCATTGTTATTCCACAGAGAAAAGAAATAATGAAACAAATCCAAACATAATCGATCTGTCAAATTACGAGTAATATAGTTGCTTTCAATCAGAATCATAATCTAATATCGCCAGGTACTTTAATTACAATGAGTAACAAAGTCAATATCCCCTTAACTCCCCCGGACGTTGCAGAAATGGCTAAAGCAGCAACTTTGACCCTGCTACCTGAAAAAAGCCAACATGTGTATGACAAAACCTACGCAGAATTCATGTCATGGTGCGAGGAGAAGAACGTTTTCAATTATTCTGAAACAGTTTTGTTGGCATACTTTAAGAGTGTAGCAGAAAAGGGATACTTAGCAAGTTTATGGACAGAGTATTCAATGCTGAAAGCAACATTGAACGTTAAAAGGAATATCGATATAAGCAGATATCACAAAGTGGTGATGTTCATTAAGGGACAAAAAGTGGGTTATATTCCTAAAAAATCGAAAGTTCTCGAGAAAGATCTTGTAAAAGAGTTTATAGCAAATGCTCCAGACAGTATTTTCTTGATGTCAAAGGTAATTATAAAACTCAATTAAATTAATTTTCTAAATATTTCTTATTGTCACGTGGATATAGAATATGTAACTTTTTATTTTAAATTTTTTTAAATTTTTTATTTGATGGTCGTTTTGATATTTGAAGTATCCGGGCATTGCCAAAAGATGAGCTGTATAAGTTGCAGATAAAAGATGTGCAGGATATGGGTTCGAAATTTTTAATAACAGTGAATTCATCCAAAACGCACTCGAAGAGGATATTCACTGTAGTGGATAATGAGGAGCGTACCCTTTTGAATCCAATCAAGAGATATATATCCTTGAAACCAATTCACACTCCGCACGAAGAGTTTTTCGTCTTTTACAAGAACTTTAAATGCTTGTGCGGGTACAAAATTAGAAATAATAATAATCACCCGCTTAATGAAGGGCAGCGGACTTCCTGAGTAGCTGGTTATACTAAAACAGTAGATCCAAAAATTACCTTTGGTAGAAAAGATGTTTGCAAGGTGAATAAAAACAAGTTTGTAGTTATAATAGAATTATGTATTCACAGATAAAAATAGTTACACAATGTTCGGCACTTGAGATTACACTCACAGAAAGAGTTTTTAGGTGTCTATAATAACCAAGGATTTGAAGTTCTCTCCTCAATCTAGGGCACTTCTGGTAATATGAAATAATAAAGAGATCTGACCTTATTTGTTCTTTGGAGTTCACCACAGCTCTGCTTCAATCGTCGAGGGTAGATTTCTGAGAATAAGGTGCAGGCGCTTTGGATAAAGCTTCTCAAACTTCCACTGATGAATTGTGCCTTGGCGGTATGTAATTGCTTCACAGATTCACAATTCACAACCTTTTTCTTTTACGTAGAGAATTTCAACTGAGTAATTTACATACACATGAACTAGGGTAGCTAGCTGACCCGAAAACAGATTGTTTTGAGAGATTTTAAGAGGAACTTGTAGTTCTCAGTGCCGTTATGGACTCGTGAAAAGTAAATTGATAAAAGAGAGCTTACTTGAAGATACTGTGCACAAGAGCGTCTTGAGAGAGAATGAATTTACTTGTAGGAGTACTTACCACCTTGAGAGGTGTAGAGAGAATGAATTTTAATAACTGGAAGAGTTCGGACGTGTACAAAAGTTCAGGTAGCTAAATTTAGGGATTTCCAAAATTCCGTCCGACAGAAGGCATTCTTTGAAGTGACGGCCGCTACCCCAAATTCCGAGAACTGTCCTTTGTTGCGAGAATATCGCAACAATGCTCAATATGGCCAGTAGGAATCAATACGTTTTCGAAATTACTATCGTTAATTGCAAAATTTCTAAAATTAGTACAACCCAATCTGTATACAGGTCACTGTTTTCGGCGTTATTCTGCATCTAACCTTTCGGACATTGGAGCATTGCTGCCATCGAACGGCTTTGAGGATGGAAATCAACATCTATTGCAGAATGGTACAACTGCTGAAAAAATTTTATGCGATAATCGTTCGCCAGTATTTGATACATCAGCTCCCACCAGTTCCATACATTCCTTATCGCAAATCGTCAGTAACGATGTAAATGTGGACTATTCAGAATGTCACATCTCGAAAATTCCGTCTATGAATTTTACGAATTGATCAACTGGAACCATAAATATAAATATGTCAAAGTGAGCATCGAGATATTCATTGTGATATTTTATACGTTGAGAAATAAAGTTACTTGAATAAATAATTCATTTCTAATTCATAATAAGGTCGACAGAAAAATCTTGTAATCAACTCGTTTTTTAATCTAGTGATTAATGATACCGAACATTAACACGCTCGCTCCGCTCACGTGTTAAAATATCTCGACCATTAATCGCTATCATTAATAAACTAGTTGATTAAGTAACTATTTCACCACAAGACGTTGCAAAATGTCGATTAGTTTTGAAAGTGTCACTTCATTGTACAAAATCAGGAAATAGTATATAACATTATCAGCACGGTAAGAGGGTTTTTACTGGCGAATGGAGGTATAACTGACGAGCCGCAGCCGAGTCAGTTACCTCCTTGAGCCAGTAAAACCCGTTACCTTGCGTGAATTGTTTTCTATTTTATTTGTTTCTCATTTGTAAAAAGGTTAGATAAATTCCAAAAAAATAATTTGTCGCAAATGTCGTAAGCTATGGAAGCGTTGCCATGAACATGTCTATTTATTTTTCTTTACATTTGTTTTGACGAAAGCGAAAATGAATGTACCAGAAGAAATGATTGAGGCAGCCAGCACTGTAGCTTCAAGTTTATTACCTTCAAAATCAGCTTCAAGGTGCGAGTGAGAATAGGACGACTTCAAAAAGTGGCAAAACAAAAAAGTGTGACTGGGGTAACTGAAGATGATTTGTTGGTCTTCTAGAATCAATTATCAGCTAGATTCAGCCCTAATAATTTATGGACAAAATGGTCTATGCTGAAAAGCTGCTTGGAAATGAAAGAAAATGCCCCTGTTCGCAGGTTTGATTTCCTTAAGATTTCAAAAGGTAATAGCGTTTCTGAAACGAAAAAATGAGCGTTTTACGCCAACAAAGGCCAAGGTATTAAGTAAAGAAAAGGCTGAACAATTTCTTTTAGATGCTCCTGATGACCAGTGGTTGTTGGTGAAAATTGTAACAATGTTTGGGATTTTTGGATGTTGTCGATGTGACGAAATTCTCTCCTTAAACATGAATGATGTAGAAGATATGCGAAAATACGTTATTGTGACATTGCGTCAAACAAAAAATTTAACAACAAGAAGATTCACCATAACCGATGATGACTGCAGCTGCAAACCCTGCACGTTATACAGAAAATATGTAAATCTTCGGCCTCCTGGAACAGAAGGCCAGCACGCTATTGGTGGTGTCCCAAAGCAAATAGCGAAATATTTAGGTTTAAAAGACCCAGAGTTATATACTCTTTTCGCAGAACTGGAGCCACTAAGGTTGCGGATTCGGGTGGGGTGGAAGAGCACCGAAATTTCGATGAGTTATGTCGGTGACTCGGTCAACAAAAAAAGCGAAATGTCTAGCAAATTATTTGGTAGTATATATATATTCTTTTGAACTTTTGGCTTACAATATTTCGTTAGCAAACAATAAAGCATACAGATCAGGGGTTAGTGACGGGGTGTCATACAATTCGGCGTATCACATAAAAGCCTAGGGACAAAAACCCCGTAAAAAAAACCCTGGCTCCCCGCCTAAGTGTGAAAGTACAAAAATAAGCTGAAATATATTTGGGATTTCTTTCTTCAAGAGTGATCTTCTATTGATGGAAACAGAGACTTCTTCAAGGTGCCCACATCGAATCTGGAAATAAAAAGACAAAAGCAGAAAAAGAACTGAATATCAAAAATACAAAATTTGAAAGAGATAAAGAAAACTTCCTCAAATTAGCCTTTTTGGATTAACTCGATATTTGGTAGTAAGGAGAGTACACATGTTCTGCGTTCCTCGAGATCAGCAGTTTCTGTGTCAACAGATGGTTCATCATCATCAGTGTCAAATCTTTCATCATTAATAATCTGTGTTACTAGAAAAAACAATTGAACCATGATTTTCAACATATATGATAATAAAACAAAATTTTCT
Organism: Micraspis discolor; assembly: GCA_030674115.1. NCBI lineage: Eukaryota > Metazoa > Arthropoda > Insecta > Coleoptera > Coccinellidae > Micraspis > Micraspis discolor. The sequence continues at coordinate 19,816 of JARTUT010000188.1, forward strand.
AATGTAAATAATACTACTAATTTGTAAAAATTTTGCAAGTTAACTGTCAGTTTTACAAGTTAGTGACTTGATAAAATAAACTTTCTTGATTAATATCGTGTTTTTGGAAACTGACGTTTACAAATGAGAAACAAATAAAATTTTTTGATACCGATCATTTTGAAACATCATCCTCTCTATCCACATTGATTTGATGAAACCAGGTAAAATTCGAGGATTCGTGTAAGTTTACCAGCTGTCACTCCCTTATGCTGGCGTCAACATTAAAAATGATTGCTATGACAAATGTTATTTTAAATGCTTCAGAAGTTTCAAGTTAATAAATACATATCTACCGAAAACAATTCTGCGGCACATAAAATTTCGATAAGTGCATCGAGGGGACGGGCCTTCATTGTTTTCGGTCGGGAGAATGCAGACCCGCAGTGTAATTAGAGAATAACGAGTGAACAGTAAACAGTTTTTAAATGTGCCGGGCTCTGACAGCTCCACCATTCGTCTAAATTAAAGGCGTCAAACGTGAAGTCGAACGTTCCACTGACAACGTGAAAAAAAAAACGGAAACGCTCTAGGGAATTGGACGTCGGTAATAAAGGATTCGAATGTAGACATAGAATTTTCGGTACCGTGAAATTTTAATGAGATTCTTTACGGATAACACAAACAGGATGGCAATAGTTATATTATGGAACGTTCTGAACAATTTTGGGATTGAATGATATGTATTTTTTCATGTAGAATGTTTGTGTTTCATGCATGGTTGATGAGAAAGTCTCCGTATGAGGTGATTAGTTCTGGCAAATCTCTTATGATTATGACTAATTCATCCTGGTTTATCATTCTTTCCGCATATTAAAGAACACTTATGGCGTAATGAAACGTTTATTTGAACGTCAAGTGAAATCCATAAGGGTACGATAGGAGCAAATTTAAATCATTGACTCATTGCGAAATCTGATCTGCCAAGACATTCTTCAACACCTTATGCAGGCCATACACGCTCCGGTCGACCGGAGAGGAAACACTGTGCAGGCATACCTGCGCAGATCAACCGGCGATCGTACGGTGTCACTAAATCGAGTCGAATTTCGAATTTGCTCCGGTGACCTGTAGGAGTAGGAGTAAGTTTATTCATGATAGCATACAAATAGTATATTCTAATACAAGTTGCAGAATGGGTAACACGAATGCGAAATTCTAAAACGAGTGACGAAGGAGCGAGTTTTTGAACGCATGAGTGTTGAAATTGCCCTCTGCAACGAGTATTAGACAATATTTTCTCTATTTCGGTTAAGAATTGTGAGAAATTTATTGGAATTCAATATAGAATTCAGATTATACCTCCTAGTGCCTTTTGTATTTTATTTTCGCAGTTGGTGTGACTGATACGAAAATTGACAGATCATAGAATTTGAATAGTGAGTTCAAATCTCTACATGGTTTAATATTGACAATTGACATGCAATGACCGCGTGTTGACATTCGAAAGGATAGGATGTTAGTGTTGTCAACCACAAAACGAAAAATATAACTAAAAACAATGCTTTTAGTATTAAAAACAATGATTTTAGTACTGTAATGAACTCATTACGACACTGAAATAGAAAAAAGTATATACATTCGTCAAAATTATAATCCTATCAAAATCAACTCAAGTAAAATATCTACTTAAATAACTGAAGTAGGAACAATCTAAAACACTGAAAAATCACATTTGAGGAAATCATTTATGTCATACATTACCTATTTCACTAGGAACAATCTAATTTTATTTTTAAGGAGGAAGCCCTCTCAAGTATGACGGTAAAATATTGAAAATTTTAGGTGACAAATAATCAGATGTACCCTGTGACCTTGTCAACCTACAAAACGGAACATCCTTTATTCCCAGTAGGATAAGTATGGTTCCCACAACGAAATCCCCACATACCAGACCATTCATTAACAACTCCAGCATCAATATTGATGGAAGTGTCACTATATGCAATTTTCTAAATTAATCCCAACAATTCTCTCGATAGTCTATGTTGTCTATAATCCGTATTGCTCTTCTCTGCAGTCTGAATATTCTCTCAAAACCACTACAGCCCCCATACAAGTATCCCATAACATAAATAGGACTCACATAACGAGAAGTAAGCGGACCTAAGCACCTCAGCTGATACGGAGGAGCATAACTGTCTCAAAACAAAAATTTTCCTTACCAGCTTTGCACATAAATAATCTACATGAGCCCACCAAGTGAGTTTTGTATCCAATTGTAGACCTACAAATTTCACATTTCTCACTTCTGTCCTCTTCAAGCAGAAAACAAACTCTTCAGGCAGGCTCTAGAATATTCGGGAGTGGTATACCAATAGCCAAACACACTTCCACTGCATAGTGAACAAACCGGTAACTATGCAAATACTAACCAGGTGCAGCACATAAGTTTCCCAAAGTGGAAACTCATCAACTACCATATCCAGTGTTACATCATTGTCTCCCACAGCTCTAAAACGAATATCATTCCTGTAGGTCCTTATCTGATCCAACGAAGCAACCCTAAAACGATACGATATCCTATCATTACACGCCTCATATCTGCAAACTCATTGAATGTTGACAAAAATTCACTAGTCAAATTGACGTCTTTCAAACAATCTGGAATAACCATTTCATTAACCTTTGCAACATTTAGAGACCTCAATGCCCTCCAGGTAGCCTCATTACAGTCACAACTAGTAGCCAAGAAATATGACCTTTTACTTCGTCTATTTTAAGCCATAGTACCATTTCTCATCCTCTTATTCGCATACCAATCTTCCACAGATCAACCAAAAGCACGATCTCGCCTTCTCATCTATCCTCTGAGCCGCTCAGTCAACCAGGGCGCTTACGGTATGCGGTTTGCATATTTGTTGAATCCGGAATAATCGTTGAGGAACAACACAATTTCGCTGTATTTCACTGAGTTTTCATCGATGAGTTGGTGTGGATATTTCTGTTTTTGGTGAAGAGTTTTATTTTTAGTTCATTTGTAACGCCCTTACGTGCAGTTCCTTTATCAGTAAACTCGGGCGCCAGACTATTTGCTTCTGAGGGCGTCACCCTCACCTATCGAGCTCCTCCGGAATGTCCAGAAGCTCGAGCCTAGGTAGACTCCAGTGGAGAATGAAGTGGGTAGCTGTTGGAGGTGGAGGTGTCACCAATAAAACGCGCGTTTAACTAAAAGATTACTCTCTATTCATACCAAATAAACAAACATTCCAAAATAATAGGTCTCACAGTCCTTAAAACTAATCAACAGTTCGTATCAGGTACAACAGTCCTTAATCTATATCACAAAATCTTCACAGTCCTTAACCTTTAAAAACCCAAGTCCCAAATCTACTTGTCAATCTTCAAAAGTCCAGTAACACTCCGTGAAGGGCTTAGAGTGCACATAAAGCGATTACAGTGGCGAGTTACTCGATGTATTAGGCATCAGAAAGAATTAGGCAAACAAAATGACGTAGGCATAAAAATGGGTTAGGCATACCAATGAATCAGGCAGAGAATAGATAAGGCATTCGCTCATCAGAAAATTGCTCATGCATGAAAGTGACTAAGGCCGTGTGAAAGAAATAATAATATCTCAGGGTTAAAGCGAGAGGGGGCGGAAACCAAAGCCTCACTCAGGCCAACATGGACCATCCAAGCGGGGGGGTCCCTGGGGCACGATCCCGCACGGCGCAACTAGTGTCCGTGCGCAACAGAACCCCTCGAAGAGAACTGCCAAGGCCCAGCCCAAATCGGAGTGACCGGCGGTATGGTGTGCGCATGCGCAAACCACCGCGCGTCCACCCGCGATGACGACAGGACCAAGGTCGAACCAAGTGCCTGCCGCACAGCAGCCCACGCCACGGAAAACTTCGGTCTCAGCACGATTGAGCTTTGCTCATCTCGCACATCAACGTCAGCTCCGCGAGATGGACAGCAGGAGTCCGCCAAGGTAAAACGGCCCACCACCTAGGGACGATTGAGTTTCCTCATCTCGGCACCCAGATGTCGGATACGCAATACCGGCTAAAGGACCCAGCCGACACCCGTGACGAATCCCGCACCCTCAAAGATCGGGCCAACCCAGTGCCTGCCGCGCAACAGCCCACGTCACGGAAAGCTTCGGTTTAAGCACGATTGAGTTTCCTCATCTCGCACATCAACGTCAGCTCCGAGAGATGGACAGCAGGAGTCCGCTGAGGTAAAACGGCCCACAACCTAGGGACGATTGAGTTTCCTCATCTCGGCACCCAGATGTCGGATCCGCAATACCGGCTAAAGGACTCGTAAAGGACGTGATGCCCTAAACGCCCTCCTGCAGCCGTCGTTCGGTCTCAACGATCGAACCTCACACTCACCTCCTGGAATCTCGTCCTCCACAAGTGGTCCTCCGGTCCCCTCTCTATACCCCTTTCCTACCTTGGTATGTCTGCCTACCACTGAACTCACTACCAGCACTAACAACACTGTGGCTGGACCCTCCCCACTAAACGGTAGAGGCTTTCCTCTTAATTTGAGTTCCGCGCCGTACGAGGAACTGCCGTTCCAGTGCTCGACTCGCCTATAAATACCATTCTAGGTCCCTCCACCAACACACGTCGTGCGCACTGCTGATGGAGGTGGGAATGATCGGTCGGTGTCCCCACCGCTCGGCGTGATTTCGCTGAGTCGATCAAGGTCAACGGGTTTCTGCCACGCAAACAAAACTACTTCGTTACACATTCTATTTTCATAACTACTGCATAATATTGTGAATAATTTCTGAGGATCTAGTCGTACCGTCTACTACGAAATTTTCGAATTAAGTATTGTGTAGTTGATTGTCACAATCCATATTATATACAGATATTTCTTGTTGAAAAGGCAAACAGCACGATTCAAAAACATACTCCAAACCAAAAACACACCAGCCACTTGTGCCTTATGTGAAAGTAGTCACCCAGTAAACTACAGAGGTTGTCAAGTCTACAAACAACTCGTTCAAATCAAAAACCAAAGTATTCAAAGAGGTGGAAGACAATATAATATATCTGAATCTACCGACGATGTCTACATACCCCAAACCCAGACTACAACCAGAACACCAAAGATGTGTGGCAGCGAGAAGCCAACAGCCACATCAAGGTACCCACTCAAGGTAAAAATCCAAATTATTTAGAACCGATGATATCAACTTTCCTATCAGATCTCAAAACCAAGATGGCACAACTTATTAACCAGAACGTAAAAAGATACACAACAGAGAAAAATAAGGGAGCTAAGAATAAATACAATGAGAAACTTTGGTAAGAATATTTGATTCATTTACAGGTGTTTTCCTAATATTATCCAACCAAAACATTCAAAGAATATGGTACTTCCCAAAATTAGCAACCAGAAAATTTCCGACAAATATACTAAATTTTATAGGAACCGAGTAGAGTACTCAACTTGATAGTCATTCAATTAATACAACGATTTTTCCAAAGGTTACTGAAATTTCTGGTTCTTATGTCTAATCACGTTCTACTTATCTCAGGAGTATAATACCACTAAGGAAATGAAACGAGTAGAAAGCATAATATATTTAATGAGAAAATGGCAGATATGTAACAATTTGGTTATACATGTGGAGAAGATAAAACCACATGACTGATGTTATCGTACTGCTTCAGATGTTTCACAAGACACAATATACGGGGCGAGTCTTTGACCGCTGCGTTAATTTTAACCATAGGTCCTTGAGATCAAAAGAAACACTTTTTTCCTATACCGTTTTTCCATATTCAGCTGCGTTAAAAAGTTATAGGCATTTTAAGTTTTCACATTGGGCAAATACCCTCTGTAGTCTAGTTTAGTTTGAATTAAAAATTACCTTCCACAGTATCCACTATTGGATCTGAATTGATTAAAAACATTATTTTCCATCTAAGAAATGATTCACTTACTCATCTTTCATCAGATGCTTATATCGATTTAATTCTTTTCAACTTCAAATATCTCAAAGATGATGAATGATTTTATCTGCAAAAAGACTAACGATTCTAGGAAGTACAAGATACGGACCTTTAGTCCAAGTGATATCTGTTTTTCATGCAATTTAACCCATCTGTACAGTGTAGTTTATCTATCGAAATTGCCATGTCACGTGTTGAGAAGTCTCAAATGTAATATCTATGCCAAATTTCAGTTGAATATCTTGTTAAGTGTAGATACTATGAGAAAAAACTTGAAATAAAATTCAAACTTCAACACTGTGTATCTCGAAAACGAAACGTTTGCGACCCCATGTTTATGGGACTTTTTTTTTCTTAAAATCACTTAAGGAATCTCCCTTTTCGTTTGTATGTTCAATTTATTCCGTATATTACGGAAGAAAAGCGCTTGAGCTTGTTCGTGCAGTTATTCTATTGCAAACTCAAATCTTGCATTTCAGATTTTGCATTGGAATAAAAATTATATCTTTTTTCGGTCTTATCTCATATCTATTGTTGCTCGATTTAAATATTTCAGTTGAATATCTTTCGCTTCCGCAATAAGAAAAGAGAATTAATTCAAGCACATATAATCTATAAAATAATAATATATATATATATTTACAATTGGTAGAGTAGAATTCAATGTGTAAATACTATATTTTCAAGCAAAACAAAAATACTTTTTTCATCAAAGAAACAACAACAGATTATTATATTTGACATCTTTCTTTGGTAAAGGTTTAGTTTTATAATGGCTGATTGATCATTGAAAGATTCAACTATTGGTTGAACCAAAGTTTCAATACTGACGATGCTCACTTGAAAGGACTGATTTATATACGACATGCTCAAAATTGCTAGGTATCAACTGACTACATCCTTGTATATGTATTAATAATAGAACTGTAGAAATGATATACAAGCTGGTCCAGATCATAACCAAGAAATTTCAACCACATTTTCTACATCAAAAATAAGCCCTAGTTTGTCATAAAATATTTCCTCTCCGAAATACGGGGTGTAAAATTATAAAACAAAAAATGTTTTTTATTATTAACTTTCACACTGCTTGAAATTTTTTTTATGAAATTTGAGACACAGGTATTGAGCGTCAAGAAGCAATTTTTGCATAATATAATTTCTTTTCTTTTCTATCAGTGGCGTCCGTACTGTAGCGAGACTGATACGTCACAGGTTTTGCCGACAATAAAAAAACTATTTTTTCTGGGTAAAAAAATTAAACACAATCTCACTTAGTTGATTGAAGTTGATTTTCAGAAATCCGACACATGTTTCGGCAATCATCTATCACCATGTCTCATTTAAGGGTAGTAACTTTTTTTCAATAAATAATTGATAATTTGATCTCCTGAATATCTGTTTCGTCCCCAGTCTTCTTATGAATTTCTATTTGAAATTGCAAGCTGTTTGTTCTCCACATATCACCTATTAAAAATTTACATATAAATTGGACACCACCGATGTTATTTTAATTGCATTTTTTCTTTCAGGCTGTTGTCCATGACGCGCTGTGTTCCCATTTCCTTTCGAGTAATGCACTTTGCTGAAATCAAAGGAACGTATGTTATGAACAAAGCTCAAACAGTTGTTTTGAAAGTTAATAGAAACGCAATTGTTTTTGTGTCTTTTTCGATGGCTCATTAATGCTGCCTTTGTTATGCAAACCTTCCAATATACATAATCCGACGGGGTTTTTCAATCTCCACGCGCTGTTTTCACGCTCGGGTTAAACATTTGTGAGTTTTTGTATGAAAATCACGGCTTTAGAGTTCCGCCAATAGAATCATCAGATTTGATAGAATTTAAAGTCAGTGCAATTCCACTACATGTTGTCATGAATGTCATGAATAAACAAAGAATTACAGAAGTGACAACTAGAAATGTTACAATCAATTCACGGTTCAGCTATGCCTTTTTATGTAAAGATGAAACAAATATCTCAAATTCCATATATGAGGTGTTATTATTACCCTCAACACTGCAATTGGGAATTAATGGGTATGGCCAAGGAACAGTAATAGTATATTATATACCGCGGGACTGAAGTAGTACATTTAATCCTGAAGGTAAAGTTTATATATAATTTAACTGTCTTTAAAATAAGTTACTATAGTAACATTGCGTTGTGACAATTATAATTTAGAAACATTGTCATTACTAGTGTCATTGTAAAGAAACATTGTTATTGATAATTATTGGTATCATGAGTGAAGAAGGTGTATCTGATATTGATAAAAGAGCAGCCGAAGTAGGTGAAGAATTGTTACCACCGAAATCTAGAACACTATACGAGCAGCAGTACGATGCTTTTAAAAAGTGGTGCCGCTTAAAAAATGTGAGACAACCTACTGAAAATGCGCTGTTAGTCTACTTCAATGATAAATCAAAAGCGGTTTGTGCCTCAACTCTCAGGGCACATTACTCAATGCTGAAATCGGTTATTAACATTAGATAAGATATTGATATAAGTAAATTTCCAAAATTATTAGCTTTTTTGAAGAGAAGAAATGAGGGATTTAAGCCAAAGAAGTCAAGAATTCTCACGTCTGAGCAGGTAGATCAGTTCTTACGGGAGGCTCCGGATGATAAATATTTAATGCTTAAGGTAAATTTGGAAATGTGTTTATATTCAGAAATTTTGAGAAATCAATTTTTTTGTAGGTTGCACTTATTTTGGGCGTTGCGGGAGCTTGTTGTGGAAAAGAGTTGATTGATTTAGAAATCGACGATGTGAGAGATTTGGGCGATTTCTTCCTAATTGCGATTAGAAACACCAAAAATAAAATTGACCGAAATTTTGTGATCAAAAATTCAGAAAACAGTGCCATCAGTTTTGTGGCGATATTTCGAAAATATGTGGCATTGCGAAAGACAGGGACACCTCATTCAAAATTTTTTGTTCAATACATCAACAAAGAATGTATTACGCGAGTAGTAGGAAAAAACATGTTTGGTACATTTTCACGGCAAATATCAGCTTTCTTGAAATTAGAAAATGCGACGTCTTATACGGGACATTGTTTTAGATGCACATCTGCGTCTTTGTTAGCTGATTCGGGAGAAACAATAGACGTGCTGAAGAGACATGGAGGATGGAAATCCTCCATCCTCCAACGTGGCCGAGGGATATATTGAATCGTCTATTAAAAATAAAACAAAAATTTCAGATAAAATATTTGGTCAAGTCGCCGATTCTTCCACTATATTTATACCACAGTCCTCATTCTCGCTTCCTGTTTCGAGGATCTTCGAAACAAACACCAGTTCAATATGATAAGGACCTATCTGTTACTCGTCAGTTACCTGCTGCATTAACCCAGGAAAGACTGGTCAATATGACGAACTGTCACAATATTAATTTTAATATTAACGTTAATTACCATTCTAATTAATTGTATTTTTCAATAAAATATCCCTTAAATTCGTTTGTTTGTGATTTAATCGTTCCGGGAGTTTCGTCAATATTTAATCCCGGAGGGATTAAATGTGACACTTTAGTAACTGTCACAAGGGAGTGAAGTTGTCACTTTAGGCCCGGAAGTACGAAAAATAAATTATCTCTCTCTGACTTTGTGTTTTTAGTATGTTTCAAAAACCTTCAAGGCCAATAAATTCTGTCAATGAGTTTGGAATTGGTGAGGGTTTTAAGGGGCGTAAGGGCGTATTAGGTCTAAAATTAAGTTTTCATACTCAAGACGTACTCAGCTAATACGTCAGCTGTCTCTGATTAGAGTACGTATAGGGTGGGCATATTCCGATGTTTTAGCACTACAACTTTTAAACCAGAAGAGATAGACAAAATCTGATACCCCATTCAAGTTCTCTTTTTCTGATAAATTAACAACAGTATTATTCAGTTTTGGCTACCTTCTTTTTCGAGTTGTAAGCGGAAAATTGGGAAAATGGCGATATCGAAAAAAAATTATATCTCCGCTAATACTTATAGTAAAGCTTTGAAATTAAAACATTATCTATGCACTATTTAACGGAGAATCCAGTGGCGGGCTTTTCCTTTTTGCACCATTTCTAATTACGAAGCTATGAACTCAAGTTATGTTTCTTTGAATAGGAACACTGTTTTCTAATTATATCATTTTCTGAAGCTTAGTTTTTTCTGATTTCAAAAAAGTGCTACATCGTATAGTTTGCATAAACAGAAGTGATAAAAAATGGTCAGAAACCTCTTTTCATCTCAATCTCAATATTTTGTCTGGTTTCCTTTATCGATAAATACAGAAAATTTCAGCATCGTATAATTACCACAGTCTTCTTCTAGACGTTTTTTCATTTCTATGTTTCTTTTTCAATTTCTGCAAGATCAAAGAATAATGGACTGCTGCCATATAGATTCGAAATTTTGACTGTACAGAAGAAGGAGGCCAAAAATGAATAACACATCTCATCTGGTTTGAAAGTTGTTGTGCTAAAACACTGAAATATGCCCACCCTGTACCAGGTCAGAAACCCGATGAGCTAGAACAAAATGAGTAGCTCATGATACTTTGGTCGGTACAGCAATGTGTGTGGTCCACATTGAAAAAAAAACAAAAATTTAAATTATTACGCCATTTTCCAATTTTCTCTAACATCTCGAAAACGGTTTTGAGACGTTGCGGTTTTCACCAAATGAATTCTCTAAAATATTGAGCCAAAATTAAGGAAATGTGTCACTTATTTTGTTCTAAGCCATCGGGTTTCTATGATCCCCTCACTAGAAAACGAATTTAGGACACCTGGTACGGTAACTCCCAAGACACCTTGTATAATACACAGAGCGGAATATAGAACATGAACCGCTAATTCTTAATTAGGTCCAAATTGATCAACCAACCAAATAATGCCCCGAAATCGCCATACAATTTCTCCAAACTTCAACGTATAAAATTAATTACAGTGAAGAGTGAAGGAAGATTAAAATTTCGGAAAAAAAGAACGATGACAATTTGATGACTGATATAATTTAAAAAGCCGATATTCATTTACATTCTGATTTACACCAGGCAATCAAACACAGTTAACAAACGTCCAAACGGTGCAGATGATTTGAAAAAATGCTAATGAAACATCATATCTTACAACGCTTATGTGTACAGCAGCTATTTTGAACTGGCGCTACACTTCGACTGTGTTTATGAGTGGCAGACACATGTCTGACTTTTTTTTTGTTTCTGGGATGCTGTCAAGGGGAATTCTTCTTGATTGAATGGTCTCATGCACAGATGGATGGCATGTAATTGTTTTAGTAGAAAATAGACTTTTGACTGTGATGGACTAGGTGTAAATCGACTTAATTGTTTTTGTGCGCTTGTTCTAGTAGAACAGTGCTATCGTTTCGCCCTAAGGTCTGTCATTTTCGAATATCGAGCCGAAAGAGGTCTCAATCGATTAGGTTTGACTTATTGATGAAAAATCCAGGGTCAATAAGTCCATGAAATATGAAAAAAAGGTTCTATGAATATGTTTCCGAAATTGCTTCCTTTAAATACAGGGTGTTAAAGTTTATTTTTTTATTTGTTTATGGTACTTTTTATAATTTTGAACATTTGCCTTCTATTTTCATTATTTTGTGATCTTCATTAAGAATTTGATTTAATTCCTTACTGTTTTTTTAAACCGCTTTGAACAATGGTTGTTTTTGTAAGTAAGTACCTTTTTGTGCTTCATAACTTTTAGCGACTTCAACAAAGTAACACTTTTTGAAGGAAAAAAGATGAAGGAATCGCTTTTTCTAGTTCAGAATGACATACAGTGTAAGGGAAAAAGTTTGGAGTGATTAAAATGTGGAGAAATCCTCCATGTGGAGCCTTTATTAGTCATCGAAAAACTGATAAGAGATTTAGATTCCGCAGCATACAAAACCCCCGCACACCACATATTGTTGAATTCTTACCTCTTTGTCGAATGTTATTAAAAATGAAACAAATAAAAAAAAGCAGTTTATAGGACATATATTCATAGTATCTCTTTTTATATTTTATGGCATTCGATCTCCTGAAACTAGGCACTGTACTTTTTTCCTTGACATCCTGTATTTTCAGAGTAGATGAGTTTGAGATTGCATGTGTTAATTGTCCAAACAGCTTGGTCAAGTACGATATTGCGCCAAATCTGTCGAGTGCTTTAATAAATCGAGATTGAATTAAGAGGAGACGACATGACATCCAATCGAGCAATAAAAAAGTTGCATCAATTGTTTGACATAAAAAAGCACCAATATAGCGGAAAAATAAGGTTGAGAGGTAGTTAATTTTCAATCAAATGTATACTCTGGGTTCATGAGCACTTTTAAAAAATATTAGAACTTAATGGGTGGTTTTGGACTGCATTTATCTAGATATATAATAAGTATTTCATTAAGTTACAGAAAGCTCTTGAGAAACTGAACAAATGACAAAATTTGACTGAAATCGCGTAACAATATGGCGGAACCGATTACATTTTTGTCTCGACTCATGTCATCTCTTCACTAGTCTACTTCGATAGTTCACGAGTTATGAGCTTCTAAAATTTGGTTTACCCAATTACTTCCACAATATCCATCTGATTTATTTGAAATTTGAAAATTATTTGAATAACAATGATTAAGCCACATTCCGTGAAAATCCTCAGGCTAGAAAACGTCTGAAAATTCCCAAAATTGTTCTCGGAAATACTCGATTGCTTCTGAGATATTCGTCGGACCTTCACATCAAATTGTTCATATGTATATATATTCTTTTGAACTTTTGGCTTACAATATTTAGTTAGCAAACAATAAAGCATATAGATCAGGGGTTAGTGACGGGGTGTCATACAATTCGGCGTATGATATAAAAGCCTAGGGAAAAAACCCCAGTAGAAAAAACCCTGGCTCCCCGTCTAAGTGTGAAAATACAAAAATAAGCTGAAATATATTTTAGGGACTTCTTTCTTCAAGAGTGGTCTTCTATTGATGGAGACAGAGACTTCTTCAAGGTGCTCACATTGAATCTTGAAATAAAAAGACAAAAGGAGAAAAAAGAACTGAATAACAAAAATACGTATCATATTCGTTTGAAATTTATAACCCATTCCAAGAAAGAGTTGAAACATCATGAATAGCCCTAAAACCATCTTGAAATTTATATATTGGACAACTATTGATGAGATGAGGTATTGTTTCTTGTGCTTCTTCACATTCACAACTTGCGCTAGGAACTGAATTCCATCTAAAGAGCATGCTATTGATACGACCATGACCTGTTCTCAAACGATTAAGAACTGTCCAAATTATTCTTGGAAGATCAAAACCAGGAACTTTTTCAGAAGGATCAGAAACGAGATACTTATTGAACATTTCGTAAGAGTTCTACTCAGTCTTCCATAATTCTTTATCACTTATGTTCATATTGAAGAACGTATTATGCCATAATGGTTTACGTAACTTCAATCTGGGAATTCTATTTTGTGGAAAATATGAAATAATTGGGAATAAATTGGGAAAAGAATGATATTTGTCCCAAGAATCCAGAGCTGCAGTCTGTCTGCGAATATGGGAAGGGACAATATAAGACAAAACTGGTAACCAATGAACCAGTGTAGATCTTATGGTGCCAGTAATTATTCTCATGGATGTAATCAATTGTGCATCGATTTTTTGTGTATGTGCACTATTAAATCAAACAGAGCAACAATACTCATCTGCAGAAAAAACTAGGGCTAGAGATGCTGAGCGAAGAGTGGAAGCATCAGCACCCCAAGACGATCCAGCTAATTTCTGAACAATATTATTCCTAGTTTTCAGTTTTAGGCTCAGATCATTTAAATGTCCTTGTAATTGGGAGATGAATCTAATTTAACTCCTAAGTATTTTGGATAGAAATTATGTTCGATAGGAGAATCATCGAAAGTTACAGCTAATTTCCTATATTTTTCATGATTTTTCAGATGGAAACAAGATACCTCTGTTTTGTTGGGATTTGGACATAATCGCCACTCAATAAAATAATTCTTTAAAATTTCCAAATCAGATGACAGTATGTTTTCCAGAGTATGGGAATCCGAATGTTGGTAAGCATTAGCAATGTTGTCAGCATAAACAAATTTCTGAGATGATGCCGTGGGTAAATCACTTAGATATAAATTGAAAAGTAAAGGAGCTAAAACTGATCCTTGAGGAAGGCCGTTTTTCAATGTCTTGAAATTGCTACTCTTATTGTCAATAAAAACACAAAACCCTCTATCAGCTAACATATTTTCTAATAATCGTACCATTTTCCCACACTTCAGATGGGTATGGAGTCTGAAAATTAATCCATCTTTCCACACAGTGTCATATGCCGAAGATAAATCAATGAAAGCAGCTCCTGTTTTCAACCTATCATTGAAGCCCGATTCTATGAAAGTTGTAAGGCTGAGAACCTGATCTGAACAATTTCTATTTTTCCTAAAGCCTCCCTGGAAATTTTGTAGAGCATTATCTATAGAAGATTCAATTCTTAAATGAATTAGCCTAATATCTTGAAAGGAACACTCAATAAAGTGATGGGTCGATAACTACTAGGATCACAAGGATTTTTTCCACGTTTCAAAATACCTATGACTTTAGCCTTACGAAATTCGGAAGGAAAGTTTCCCGAATTCAGAATATTGTTATAAATAGAATATAACCAAGACAAGGCTTTTTTTCCTAAATGTTTGATGAATTCTGGATAAATTCTGTCAAAACCTGCAAACCTGCTGCCTTTCGAGATTTGGTAGATCTGATTGCAGCAATCAATTCATCTATATTGAATGGATGTGACACATGTTCTGAAGTAGGAGCTTATCTCCTGAATATCTGTAATTTTTTCTTCATATTTCTCATTTTAGATTGGGATAAATTGACCGATTCAGATACATTAACTAGGCGGCGAGCGATTAAACTTGGATCATGGATGGTGTATATAGAAGAATACAAGTTGATGTGGATTCGAATTTTTCGTGTTAAAGATTCAATTATTTTGGTGAAAAGTATTATTTTGACCTAACATCTAAGTAACTTAAAAATCAGTAGATTTTCATGGCTTTTCGGTATATCGGTACAAATACCGACAAATAGGTAGCATCGGCTACACTGTGTTATTTTCCATGTACTAACAGATTATACATCTTGAATTAGTCTATGCGCATGATTAATTCCGATTCTCGTTTCTAGATCTTATGCTCCTTCCCCTCTCCCCTCTCAGTGTATCTTCTACATATTAAATCATACAGAAATTAATATCATAATTTTAGGAAGCTATTCTCCTTGAAATATCTTATTTATTCAAGACAGGATCCTAATTCAGAAATAATTATTGAAATCTTTAATGTCTCTTTTATGTTAAAATTATTGTCTTTATTATGGGGTGATGCTCATCATATGGACGGCGATGTCCAATGCTATTGAATTTATTCGTTGTTCAGTTTCTTTGTGGCCGCGCGCTAGCCGGTGTTTATTGTTTTTTCAATCCCTTTGTCGGCGCGCGCCAGCCAGGTCTGTATTCGGTATCGTTATAATATCAATGTATTTCATTGATAGAACTACATCACAAATAAAAATTGTTTCTAAAATTCTATTGAAAATAAATTCCCTCTACTCTGAAAATAGTTTGATTTGGCGATTTGAGTGAATTACGAAATTGACCCCCAAATTCATCTCTCAAACCTACCCTGGGAATTTCAGCCTTCCATCTCATTATCGGTTCAAAAGGTATTCTGCACAGGGACGGAAAGAATCGATTTTGATCACGGATTCCTTTTCATTGAGCCCAACTAAAACGATCTATACTAGTTTTCCAAAATATTCAAAAACTACAGATCTCTGATTGAGTTTAGATCGTCCCAATTGTGGGTCACAATTTTGATACGGCTCGTTTCAACTTTTCGACCAACATAAGTTCATTGTCATTCAGAAAGTGTTCATTTTGGATTACCAAATCAATTGTGACAGATTTTTTTCACCTAAGCCATGCCTAACTGACTGACTAAATGAATATGAAAACAATTATAGAAAAATTGATAATGAAATATTTGGGAACGAATCAAGAAAAATTCTGCAATATATAAATTGAGGGAACCTACTAAAGACTTGAAGCACAACACGATATTAAAATTTGGGAGACTGAACCAACAAAATATTCCAACAGCTTCATGGTTGGATAATGTTCTGAGAAGTTAATTTTTATATAAGAATATAAGCCTATACCTATCATATCAGTTTGATTGAGTATGTTTCAAAGAGAACTTCCTGAACTATGAGGTAGAATATCCAAATAAAAATATTGAATAGATTGTACTCCCAAAGTTAAACGTCATCTATTTCAGTATGGTATACTCGAGTTCAAGCAAGCAGAAAATTCAATACGATTAACCTTTTTGGCTAAATAAACGCCCTCATGTTGGGAGCATTGGCCGTTCCCTTTATGAGTTTCTTTGATATAATAAACAAGGAAGATTAAACCTCCCCAAAATATGAGGGGTTGCGATAAGATTATGACGGTTCATTTTTCCATGTGATGCTCAGCCAATTGTGAAGCATTTGTCATATTTCTCAAGACGCTTGGTGCGCCCAAGATAATCATAATCAGGGAGATGTTCACATTGCCTTCCCCTTCATACGATGTGAAGTTCTCGCATCGAATAATTAACTTTTGAGATCTCTGGGAAATTAAGATTCAGGAGTGGGATATGTTTTCAGGGTACCAACCACAATGAAGTTAAATAGGTGTTTCATGAAACCCTAAAATATTTTCAGACTTGTAATTCAAACCAGCGGATGGCTCTTTGGATTAAATGTCTGTTTCCAGAAGCCCTGTTAATCAAAAACAGATTGATCATCATATTATTATTGTTAGGGTACAAAGTATTAACTCAGCATTCGGTTATCTTACAAATGACTCTACTGAATTTAAATAAGTAGCTTGTTTTAAAATTATTTTCCGTATAATGAAGCAGTTTGATACTAAAACAACCGCCACAATGAAGAGAAAAAATCAACAACCCTATATCTTAAATTATAAGTGACCTCTTTATTTTTTTCTTCCAGTTTTGTTCGGAGCAGGAAGACCACCTTCTTAAAAATTAACCGTTAGAAATTATATCTTTTCGATCTGTTCAACGATAGTTTCATGAACTAAAACAAGCACGAATAATGAAACTTCTATTTCTTTATCTTCTCCTGGGTACATTCTACGAAAATGGAATTTCACTTACTATATCACTGACTTCCACATATAATGAATGTCAGTCGATAATTTTTTCCTCTGCTATTTTTTCAATGAAATAAGTGTTATATCACAACCTTCCCCAACTATGGATAATGATTTCCCTTTGAATGGGTTCCATAGCAGACTTCAAACATCAGAAGATCTGAAAAATCATCACTTGGACCGCAAGACCCGATTTGAAGAATCCTCCTTGCAGATTGGCGACAAATTTTGTGTATTAGATTTGAATATAGAGGGTATTTCTAAGGACAAGAGTGATTATATTTTTAAACTGGCAAAGGACTATGGTGCTGAGATTATTCTCCTTCAAGAGATACACATACGGATACTAAAAAAAATCTTTGTGGAAGAGGAATCATAAAAGGTTAAGTATTCATTGATTATCTCCTTAATAAAATTTACGGTTTAGCTTGTTATGTTAAAAAATCCCTGATTCACATTATCGACTTAATCCAAAAAAGCGAATTTGAGGGTGTTTTCTTTATCTCCTTCAAATTTCGTATTTTTGTTATTCAGTTCTTTTTTCTGCATTTGTCTTTTTATTTCCAGATTCGATGTGGGCAACTTGAAGAAGTCTCTGTCTCCATCAATAGAAAACCACTCTTGAAGAAAGAAGTCCCTAAAATATATTTCAGCTTATTTTTGCACTTTCACACTTAGGCGGGGAGCCAGGTTTTTTTTTTACTGGGGTTTTTTCCCTAGGTTTTTATATTATACGCCGAATTGTATGACACCCCGTCACTAACCCCTGATCCATATCTATAATATATATATAATTAAATATTGTATGCCAAAAGTTCAAAAGCATATATATGTGATACGCCGAATTATATGACACCCCGTCACTAACCCCTGATCTATATGCTTTATTGTTTGCTAACTAAATATTGTAAGCCAAAAGTTCAAAAGAATATATACATATGAACAATTTGATGTGAAGGTCCGACGAATATCTCAGAAGCAATCGAGTATT